>MDKH01133886.1:0-12629 GCA_005239495.1 Nicotiana undulata
CTGCACAAAATGATAAATTAATTCACATTAGTAAACTGCATGAAAAGGAAGCATCAATCTACATATTATCTGCAATATAACAACAAAATAACTACACAATATCTAAAAATAAATCATTTTCTACAAAAAAAGGCAGCAACCAAAAAAGACATACAAGTCATCTTCTGCACACTTAACTACAAAGCACTACAAAATATCTACAAACATAAATCATTGTCTACAACAATGCAGGAAGAAAAATTAACTACAACTCTGTTTCACGTTTTAAAGGGTAACCACAAAATATCATGTAGTTAGAATATTAATTCCAAATAACTGGTAGTGTGTTCAAGTTAGCAGAATTTTTAGTTTACTCGTTTAAGTTTTTAAATAACATTATGCAGGTAATTTCATTTTGTTTATGTATTTGTTAACATGTGTTTTATGTATTGTGTCAAGCATCTAAAGGTGTTTTTGATATATTGTAGTTAAAATGTAATAGTTATTATCAACAATACAACTACTTTATAAAAATGAACTGTAATATACAGTAATTTACAGATTGTTGATAAAATGTAAACAAATTGTAGTTAAATGTAGACTGTTAATAAGTTGTAGCTTAGTTGTAGCTATTTTGTAGATAATCTATTTATATTATTGATTTTTTTTTTCTGGTTGTTGTGTAATATAATTGGAACTGACAGTTATATACATAATTTACCTACAACTTGAAGGTATTTCATACAATAAATATGAACATATTTAACTACTAAATTATATACACCCACGACATTGAGTGTTTCAAGAATGTAGATAATTTGTAGACAAATTATATTCTAACTACTTTTAATATATTTAAGTTACAGTGCTAAACTGATTGAACAAATGAAGATAAAACAACAAATTTATATTCAAGTGACCTACTAAAACTGAATAAAAATTAACAAAACAATAAGGTCTGTTGCAATAAAAACAGTATAACCTCACAAATACAAATTATCTACAAAATTAAGACAATTAATCTACAATATAGTAAAACACTTAAACCCAGATTTTTACAACCAAAACCAATCTAAAAAACTGGAAAACTAAACTAATAAATGTTTACCTCCACCAAATATTTTTTCTGAGCCATTTTTGGGTGCTTTTTGGACTGTTTCTTCATTTTTGGTTTTGAGGAAGCAGGAGACAACTTGAGTTTCGTTGCTGTTGAAATTTTAGGGGCCTCTTCAACAAAGCCGTCGTCTTCAATTACCTCTTTCCCTTTTCGTTTGAGTTGTTTGCCGGGTGTAGAACTTCCTCCATCATCTACATCATGCTTTTGTTTTGCTCTCATATCGGCTCGGGTTTGTCTGGGAGATGATCGATGAGTATTCTCTTCAATTGCATGTGAAGATTTGACTTGTTTTTTTGGGTGATTTTGGTGTTAAAACCCCCAAATCGAATGAGGGGATATCACCTACTGCAGATTTTTGAAGTCTTTTTTTTGGAGATTTGATTTTCTTCATGGTTTAACTTCAACTTACTAAAGTGTATACCAACTTTAATTGAAAAACTGTGAAGAAGTGAAGAACTGTGAAGAAGTGAAGAACGACGCTGAAGGAAATCGTGGGGGGTGTGGTAAAACGTGGGGGTTGGGGGTAAGGAGAGAGAAGCGTGGGTAAATACATTCCTTTAATTGTGCAGTAAAAAACGGCTCCATTAATTAGACCCCATAATTAATTATGGTATATAATTGGTAATGTGGTATACGAGGTGTAATTAACTCTAACCTTAAATATTAAGGGTAATAAGGTTTTAAATGTGGTATAGGAAGATAAAAATTCCTAAATTTAATCCTATACTTAATTTAGGACATCCCATCTTATCCACCTTATCCCATCAAATGTTAAATTATTTCATGTTGTATAAATTACTTATGAAATTATAGTCGCGGGATAATTTAGCATACGTACCAAAGGAACCTTCCTCAATTTAAAAGTATAAAAACCCGAATATTGAGCAGACATCATATTCACCTTTTTCTTATTGACACTATTTTATTCACACACTGTGTTTCTACACCAATAACTATATTCTAATACTCCATTTTTGTATTACTGAATACTATACTAAGTTAGCCGAGTTCTGGTTTTCTGATCGAATGATGAATGGAGAAATCTCAAAATCAAGTTCTCAACAGCTGTCTATTGAGAATGTTAAACAGCTCCTCAATTCTGTCGATGCCTTTCTCTTCGACTGCGATGGTAATCACTCACCTTATATATTTTATTAGTATGTCATTTTGTATTAAAAGAGATTCTTATTTTTTTTTTACAAATTTCTGTTTCTCACCCTTTTGTAGGTGTAATTTGGAAAGGCGATAAATTGATTGATGGCGTTCCCCAAACACTTGACATGCTTCGCTCCCTTGTATTTCCAATTTATCATTATTATTTTCTTCATTTTCCTTTTTATTTTGTTGAGTATTTTGTATTAAAAGGATACAAGAGGAAGATTAATGGGGACCCGGGGTTTGTTGGAAATAGGGGCAGATTTAGGTACAAGTTATGGGTCCACTTGAACCAGTAACTTTAGCTCAAATTAAATAAGTAGAAATAATAGATTTTCAAATCTAGCAAATCAAATGGACTATGGTGGAATTTTGAACTCAAACTTATAAAGTTCGAATCTTGGATGCGCCTCTTATTGGAAACACTATAATGAATGAAACAAGAGTGTTTAAATTGGCTATATATGAACTCTCTATCTATTTGGACCCATTTCATTCTGTAGCGGATGTAGCCTTAGTTCTACGGGTTCAATCAAACCAATATTTTTGATACACAACAGAGATTTATATGTGAAAAACGGCGAATTTTCAATAAATTTTAGATTCTGAACCCATAATTTTGAAGTCATAGTGAGTTCAGTGCGAGTATTTTAAAAGTCGAACTCATTAAGTTAAAATCTTGTAGCCGATTCTGGTTTGTTTCCTAATACTCAATAGTTTATCTTTTAAGGCAAACTTTGTTGTGCTATAATCATGGAAACTGCATAGCTATCTGCTTTCTCGTGGACATGGCTATCCACGACTCTGGGTGTGCATATACGTGAATTGAGACGCAAATTCACAACATCCAAAAGTTATACGCTTTTGTGTGGATGTGTATTCATGTAGTAGCCGTGTGTCTATCTTGAGATGCATATGCCCTCAGCAAAGTTGGCACTTTCATGTAGATTTTGTATGCTTATATAACTGACTGTGTATGATGTATATTGAGATTGAGATGCTGTTGATATGCAGGGTAAGAAGCTGGTATTTGTAACAAATAACTCAACAAAATCAAGAAAGAAATATGCTGAGAAGTTCCATTCCCTTGGAATTCCTGTTAATGAGGTTTTTACAATTCTAGTTTTTATTAGTATTACAAATACCAAAACTACATTTGGTCAATTTGTAGAAGTAAATTTTCGTTGTTTCTGCAGGATGAGATATTCTCGTCCTCATTTGCTGCAGCAATGTATCTGAAAGTCAATGATTTTCCAAGAGAAAAGAAGGTTAGTTATCATGAGTATTCACCTGAGTGTATATGGGTAGATATCTAATAAATATCTGATCAGAAAGAGACACTTTGAAATTTGCTGATCTGATGTATGGAAAGTAGTATTCTAGTTCAACAACAACAACAATGTACCCAGTATTATCCCACAACGTAGGGTCTGGGGAGGGTAATGTGTACGCAAACCTTTCCCCTACCTTGTGAGGGAAAGTAGTATTCTAGTTGTGCAATGTTAAACGTTGGATGATCCGGATAAAAGTTTTCTGGAATCCACTTTCACTTGCTATACAAATTACATGCGGTACTGTTTAAATCAAAGTTTAGTTTTGCTGCTTAACTGAAGGTTTGTATTTATGGTTTGAAATATGTTGCAAAACATTAACGAGGCTCCATGTGGCATGCAACTATATTGTTGCCTCCCACAATTTAGAGACCAGACTCCAAACTAAACATTAGTGTCCTAATGTTACTGTTGAAGTCTCAATAACCTTTGTTCCATCGGATGGAAAACCTTTGTAATTTCCTTCAATTTTTAATAAAGGTAATTTCGTTCATCTAAACAAAGTGCAATTAAACCAAAAAGAGAAAGAAATACGTAAGGTACAAAAGTTAGAAATCTAGTAGAGCTAGATAAGTGGATAGATTTATTGTAGATAATAACAAATCTGGATACAAATTTCCAATATCTTGTTAAAAAGAATCTTACCCCTATTGAATTTGACGAAATATTTAAAAAGGGACAAAAAGTTCGAATGCACTAATAAAAAGTTTTAAAGGGTTCGTTTACTTGTGCCACCATCTTTATAATTTTATGTTTGAAGTGATCTTACGTCTTCATAATGGTAATTTCTTCATTTACACCAAAATGTTCGGGAAATAAACCCGCAAAGACGTTGTGATTTATGATCTGAAACTTTTTAATGAACTAGACTTTTTTAGCCAAATCTCCTAAACTACACTGGAAGAGTCCAATGGGGTTAGCTAACACCATTAACCTGCTTGTAACATCACCAGTAAGTGGCGAAGTTGAGATCCCGAGGGTTATGCACTATTTTGTTGCCAACGTGCTAGAGTTTTTCCTTTGTACTTGATCACTTTCTACATATGTCAGACAATGAGAGTTTCTAAGTTTTATAGTTCATTGTTGTATAGGAATTCTTGTTGTATCTTGTGTAGTGTGTGATTGTGGTCTTGTCATTTCTATCTCAAAAGTCCAAAATATTAATTAGTCTGCTTGTTGCTTTTCAAATTTCAATAGGTTTCCCAATTTTCGCATTAACTTCTTTCTTGTAATTGGAGATGCTGGGTTGTTGCAGCAGAGTTAAAAAAATTTCACAAGTTCTGTCATTGCCCAAAATTTGATTATGCAGCTTATTTACATCTTCATTTATTCCCGAAAAGCATTCCGCATTGAGGTCATACCAAAGCATCTTGTCAGAAGCTTAGTCTACTGTGACTTCATTATCGCCTAAGTCCTCACTATTTGTCCCGGCTCATCTAAGTTAGACCTGAACTTGATTTGGCAGGTTTATGTAATAGGTGAGGAAGGCATACTGGAAGAACTGGAGCTAGCTGGTTTTACAGCACTAGGTGGCCCGGTATGTGATCCTCTGTGCTCTCATATTCTTAGTAAGTAGTGCGACGGAATTGGATAATGTAGGGATTAGAAGAGCATCTTGTGGGGTCTTTAGGTGCTGTCGTCGTCTCATTACGTTTTATTGATATCAAATTTTCAATAATAATTTAGCCTAATAACATATCGGAAGTCTGAAACATCTGGTAGTCACTCTAACTCTCTGTATCTCTCTCCCCTTCATCCTTTTTTTCATCTGAGCACGTGTGCAGCCATAGCCTCTCTCCCCTTTCTTTAATTTTGTATAATCGAACATCACATATTTTGGAGTTTTAAAGTGCTGTTATATGTGTAGACACTCTTTAAATTAGGAGTATAATTTTTAGGCGTTGCAGCTGAATTCGAACATTCTTGCAGGCAGATGGAAAGAAGAATCCTGAACTGAAATCAAATTGCCTCTTTGAGCATGATAAGAGTGTAAAGTACACCTTTCCAATAAATAATACAGTTTTTTTCCCCCATTATTGTCTACTGAGCACAGACAATGCTATTTCTATCTTCAGGTTGGAGCTGTTGTTGTCGGACTTGACCAATATATTAACTTTTATAAGCTACAGTATGTCTCTTTCTAGGCCTCCCTTTTTGATATACTTGAATTGTAGCTTCCGATTCTTATATGATATCTGTGATATTGAAGGGGTTTGGTAAAGTAAATGTATGAAAGAATGCTGTTTCCTAATAATTTCGAAAATTGGAAAATATGTTTTCAAATGAGGTACTTCAAGCAAAGCTGAAAGGCAAATTCACCTCTGGCATCTTTGCCGTCTGCTAAAGTGATCCTTGAAATGGCATTGTGGTGGCTGCATGTAGGTATGGAGCTCTTTGCATCCGTGAGAATCCTGGTTGCCTCTTTATTGCGACCAACCGTGATGCATCGGGACATTTAACTGATCTTCAAGAGTGGCCTGGTGAGTTTCATTTTAGTGTCTATCAATAAAGATTGATTTCAATTTGAGTGTTCTTGCAAAAGCTTGCTACTTTTGTAAAGATCTTTTTCTGCTTGTGACTGTAGGTGCAGGATGTATGGTTGCTGCAGTATGCGGAGCAACCCAAAAAGAGCCTATCGTAGTTGGGAAGCCGTCGACCTTTCTGATGGACTTTCTATTGCAGAAGTAAGTTTTATGCAGCCTAGTAAATTAACCAAATTTGAGAAAGCTAGTTATGAATAGATGGCCTGTGGGTGGTGACACAGATTGTAGTCGAACGATGAGTTTGGAAGAGCTCTAGCATCGAGTAGATGTCATTGGAGTTTGACAGTTGCAAAATTATTTGCATTCTAAATTGGTTCCATTTATCATTCAACAGGTATAACATCACCACATCCAGGATGTGTATGGTGGGCGACAGATTGGACACTGATATTCTATTTGGACAGAATGCCGGGTGTAGAACTCTCCTTGTTTTTTCAGGTATATGAACGCTTTCGATTTCCTCAAATTTGTTCAGGAAAAGGCCCAAAATTTACCGTTTTACTATATGAAATTGTTTAATTTTGCTCTTCATACACTTTTGGTCAATTCATAGTTCATACCCTTGCCATTAGCAACTCATCTCTTATTAGCCCGTGCCGTTAACAGAGCTCCAACATGAAATGAGTAGACTCCACGTGTCCAAATTCTTCGAGAAAAATAGGTCCAAATTTACCCGTCAGTTTTTTACTATGGTTTAAACTTACCCTTAGCTTTGAGCTCCCAGTGGTTAGGGGCAAAATGAGACTTTTTCCTTACGGCAGGGGTAATACTAGACCAGAAGTCTAACCGAGGGGAACCGGCAAAGTTGATCAATTTCGGATAGGACGGGGCAGATTTGACCTTTTTACCAATTTGTAACTTTCAATAATAGCTTTGTTAAAAAAATAATATTGTCTTTGCTGCTATGATTTGCAGGTGTAGTTAATGAATCAGCTTTTCAAGATTTATCCAAGGAACTCCAGGTCCAACCAGAATACTATACCAATTCTGTATCTGACATTCTCAAGTATGCGTAAACCTATGTTGCGTGGACTCCAAAATGTAGCCGCACCTATGTCGGATCCTTCAAAAATGCACTACTTTTGGAGGATCCGACACGTATCCGGCCACATTTTGGGAAAGCCGCAACATAGGTGTAGACTGATATTCTAAAGTGGTGTGTAGCATTCTTTGCAAACAGCAAAAGCTGCCTGCCCATTGTTGAAACAAAGGAAACCAGCAAATTAAAGGGTAACAAATTATGTATAAGTTGACTACTGAAGTCTGATTTTTCTTGCACTTTGTTTAATTTGATTGAAGAAATATAGGAGTGTTCAGGGAAAAGGGTAACCAGCAAGAGTTTTTTTTTTTACTCTAGCCGACGGTCTATCGGAAACAACCTCTCTGTCCTCCTTGAGCAGGAGTAAGGTCTGCGTACACAATATCCTTCCCAGACCCCACCTATGGAATTTACTGGGTTTTTTGTTGTTGTTATATTTAGAATTAGTCCCGATGAAGAAATGGTCAAAAATCATTAATTGGACTAATTTGGTTATCCTAGAGGGATTGAGCCAAATAGTCGTCTTTCCAACCCCTTAAACTAAAATTAATTGGCGAATATATACATATGTATAATCAATATCTGATATACATATGTTATAACCTTGTATAATCAATGTATAATTATGTATATCGGCTATACAGAAAAACAGTGAATCCAGCCTGTTCAAGACCACATACAAATTTTTATTCTTTTAATCATTTTTGAATGATTGATTATCCAGTTTTGAATTTTCAAAACTATAACGTGCAATAGAAATGTCGATTTTTATATTATAGTTACTTGTATCACTCCTACACGTAAAAAGACCAAACCCTTATTCTAACTTTTGGAGTATTTTTTTCTTCTAACCACGCACTTGTCGAACATAACCACAATCACATTAAGATCAAGACTTGTCAAATTCCAATTTTTTTTTCTTCATTTTTTACACTATAAAACAAAGAACGAAAGCCAAAACTTGTCCAAATTTTCTCACAAAAATAGCCTCCTCCTAAGTAAAATACGTGATTATTACACTATAAGAAAATCTGCATGAAATAGAATGAAAAACCTCGTAAAGATTATCCTAGTGCTTTCTATCATTTCTCTCCTCCTAACATCAGCAGTTGCTCCTCCAGGCGGCGGCGGAGGAGGAGGAGGAGGAGGAGGAGGAGGAGGAGGAGGAGGAGGAGGAGGTGGCGGTGGCAGTGGCAGTGGCGGTGGAGGTAAAGGTGGCGGTGGCGGAGGCAGTGGCAGTGGCAGTGGCAGTGGCAGTGGCAGTGGCGGTGGAGGTAAAGGTGGCGGCGGCGGTGGCAGTGGAAAATCTGGTGGCGGAGGAAAGGCAGGTGGTGGCTCAACCAATAGAGGAACAAGTCCTGGAGGCGACGGCAGCGACGGCGGTGGTGGTGACGGTGGAAGAAATATTGGAGGAAACAGTGGGGTTCGGCCGTTACCTCGCGGTAATCCGGCAAGCAGTAGTTCATCTACTTCTTTAGGTTGGTCTTGTATCGCCATGTCTTTATTTGCTTACCTTTCATTTCTTAATAATTTTTAAAAAATTAAATTAAAAGAAATTGCGTGTAAAATAGAGTTATTATTTTGTAAAGTAAATAGACAATAAACATTGTGTCCGTGATTATTCATTTGCATTAGTATGCAAATCGTATGAAGAATTTTTACACTGTCCATATATATACTGTTGTAAAAAGTTATGTAGACAATTAATTCCGTTTATCTTTCAAGTAATTTGATTGTATAATGTATAAATATTGATCGATAATATAATTCTTTAATACCGGGGTCGAAGTTAGTTTGATAAGGTTGTTCTTAGACGGCTTGTGGTTTCATAGCTCCGAGCCTTATTTGTCGGTTATTGTTATTGCATGTCATTGATTTTATGGTTTTTATGATGCTGCTATATTTTTATGGTTTCTTGTTGACGATACCGATGAATTGTCTCTTCTTGTTTTATTTCCATCTTCCTGTGCCGAGGGTCTATCGGTAATAACCTTTTTGCCCTATTGGGGTAGGGATAAGGTCTGTGTATACACTAAATTCACTTTGTGGATTTTTACTGGGTCGTCGTTGTTGTTGTTATAAAAGGTTATTGCTATATATCTTTCAGGTTTCCATGTCAACTAATATTCGGAGTATTTTACAACTTATATATTAATATTATTAGATTACAAGGCTGCACGTTAGGGCAAAAATCTGCTTTTTCAAAACACGTCTAATGGAGTAGTTGACTAGTCGTAAATTATCTTCAACTTTAACTGGAATATTTAAAAGATAATCGAATTTTGACAAATAAAATATTATACTGCGATAAAAATGAAAGATAATTACCTATGGGTAAAAAAACATCTCTTTTGTTCTAAATATCATCGGCTCATTAATTTAGAGATGAATTCATTTGTCTTTTCTCAAGAGGTCAACAAAGGCAATGCATGTACGCAAGATCAATTTAGTACTGTTTTATCCTTTGTTTGGTTACTAATTCTGGGATAAGTTATCCCAACAATAAAAATAGTATTGGATTAACTTATACATGTCAGAAGATGGAATAGTAATCTAAGGATAAAGCTGTAAAATTAACAATTTCAGGAATGATATAATATACCAAACAGTCAATAAAAAATAATACCAGGATAACTGATCCGAGCATAACTAACCTCAACATAACTAATCACAACATAACTTGTCTTCAAACCAAACGACTCTTAAAAGTAAAGAATCTCCTAGTACTTAGAGCCCGTTTGGACATATGAATTTTTTTCATTTCTTTTTCGAATTTTTTTCGCTTTCTTTGGAAATCAGTGTTTGGTCATAAATTTTCAATTTTCACTTGAAGATGAATTTTGAAATTTTTCAAAAATTTGAAAAACTCCAAAAATTTCTCCTTCGTGCTTTTAATATAGTACTAGTCTCTACGTTCGTGCGATGCACGAATATCATTTGTAAAATATTATAACGCGTACCAAAAATAAAGTAAAAAACCAACTTTTAATTGTATATATACTATAAAATTAATCATGGATATGAACGAGCTTTAATAACCAATTCCTTAAAACAATTTTTTTTGGACAAAATATAAAAAAGTTTATTAAACTCATCAATAAAGCTTTGACGCAATCACAGGACAAAACTATTTGGAATCATATTAGAGATTAAAGTTGTAAAATCACGTTAAGAATACAACAATGTCTACTTCCTTTTTAATGCAAAAATTTACTTTAGTTCAGCCTTAATGATTCATGTTATGGAAGTTATTCTTCTTATTTTAAGATTTATTAATGATAGTGTCTAGATTGATTAATTGTAATACGTTTCTAATATTAAAATTGATTTACTATTTAGAAATCAATCTCATTAAAAGAAGCAGTTTAATGCAATCTAACTTATTTATTGTACCACATCCATTTTCGAAAGTAGTTCTTATTTGGACCTTTTTTCTTTGCTTGTTTGATACTATAAAATATGGGAATTGATTAAGACTTGAGAGCCTATTTGGAATTTTCTTCGGTAAAAGAATTTTAAACCCGAAATGAATTAAAATTCTTAGTCAATTTGTTCAAAGTTATGTGCTTTCCATCTTTGAAAGGTTAGAAAGATGAGAATACATTTTTTTCTGGTCCGAAAGAATATATATGTTCCAATATAATAAGGAAATGATAAAGTTTATTAAGGATAAAATATATGGCAAAACTTAGAAGATTCCGGGCTCTAAATATTAGGCAATGGTATAAAATTGTTATATATTCAATATAACAATTTCATTTAGTATAAAATTCCTTCAGTATTAGACAACCAATTTTGTAGGCTACATTCAATATGTATCAAATGTAGTATTTAACCCAAAATCAACTTTGTAGGCTTGGCATATGTTGTTTAATTTAAATCGAAAAAGAGTTTTAGCTTTAGGTGATTTACGATTATATCCTTAAATTATATGAATATTTAAGGGTATAAAAGTCAATTAATATTTAAAGAATATTTTAGTCGTTCAATATTTAACATAAATTATTCGTGCTTTTATAATAAAATACTAGTCTCTATGTACGCGTCTCGCACGTATAACAATATGCATGCTTAATAATTAGCGTCAAAGATGTGAATTAATTTTTCATAAAAAAAGTATTAATCTCATGCAACTTATGATATCAAAAGACACTACGTAGTACTTTTGGATAATTCATTTTTTTATCGTTATTACTTCTTTAGTTATTTATATGGAAAAATAGACAACAAAGACTTACGAGAATATGAGAAGATCCATGACTTATTGAACCAAAAGAACTTAGCTTCATGTTATGTCTTTTTAGGATATAAAGGATAAAGAGAAAAGCTAAACTTGCGCTAAGCCAACGGTGAATTAGGGCATCAGGTGATAGTTGGAGTGCGGTGAAGATTGTTATTGGGAAATAAGTAGGCACAACATGTTTGGTTCTCGAAATCAAGTAAATATGCAGGTTGAGTTATTGTGAAACACTACAATTTCATCTCTGGTCGGTTTCTATAGGATCTAAGCCCTGACTTAGAAACTTAGAAAGTTCTTTTGAATCATATTACAATTAGAATTAGACATGTAATTAAAATCCATAAAGAATTTGTAATATTTTTAAATTTACAATTACATCCATATTTAACTTGCATCATTAAACAAATAGTTTAGCTATTTGACGACGTAAAAGTCGATAAATATTTTAGGGATATTTTGATCGCTTAACATTTAGTGTAAAATATTCGTGCTTTTATAAAGATATAGATAGGTAAGGAAGAATAGAAAGCACATGAACTTACTATGAAGTAAGAAAGGAAGAGAACGAATTAAAACGTGATTGATTTTGCAATAATGTCTGTTCAAGTACGTCAGAGAAGAAACCCTTTTCATGTGTCGAGAATTAAGGTTGGACCCATTTTTAGTTCGTTTCCCCCCTAACAATTTAACTAACAATGGTGAATGCAACATATTAAATTAGTTATCATCGAGCTAACATGATAGAAATAATTCAACCTTAGCTTAAAAGAATTGCAAATTTGCGTGAATTGTTAATTTAGTACTGTATGATGCAATAACATGTAACTGAGAGATATACATTTTCATAACTAAGCAGAACACCACATGTCCTTGGCATTAAAGAAACACCAACTAAAATTCTTTTTTTAATTAAAAGAACCGCAACAATCACTGATTACAAGTAGGAATAAGCACATGTACACCCTAAAAATAATATTTTCGTTATCTATCAAGAACATAAACACAAAACAAAATTTAAGAATGATAATCATAAATAATTATTTAAATAAAAGTTACTTCAAGTTGGAATAATCCTTGATTGACTTGATCTTTTAATGTGATCCTTTCAGAAATTTTGACTTGTGACATGGAGTAATCTGAAAAAATAAATAATAAAGGATGGTTGGTGGAGGCTTTATTATCGAACAAATTGTTAGGGTTCTTTTTATAAATGTGCTTTTCTAAC
>MDKH01239811.1:0-12762 GCA_005239495.1 Nicotiana undulata
TAAGAATATATATATATATATAAAATATTTAAAAAAATAAAAATAAAAAATAAAAAATAAAAAATAAAAAATAAAAATAAAAAATAAAAAATAAAAAAAAATAAAAAAAAAATAAGAATGTATATTAACAAGTCAGGCAATTAATATATTATTTAACTATTTTAAGCAATAAAATAAAATTATGTTTGGGACTTAGGGTAAAGGAAATGGTATTATAAAATAAGGGTATATTTATCTTTTTAGTATATCTTATCGGTTTATCGATAAATTGATAAACCGATAACCGAAGAGGATAAAATCGAAATCAAAATCGATAAATCGATAAGGAAAATTTTGAAATCGAAATCGAAATCGATAAATCGATAAACCGATAACAAATAATCGATTCGATTTATCGATAAACCGATTCGAATGCACACCCCTACAGGTAAGTATCTCGCATCTTAAAACAAAAATAAAGTTTCTATCTAAGGAGAAACTCTCTGAGTTGCTACGTGACTTCATTGATGATTCTGAGGAGACAACTAAAGAGAAAGATCAACTATCTAAAGAGTGTGCAATGCTGAGAGCAAAATGCATGGACCTGGAAATAAGGTCAGTGAATCTGAAAAGAAAAACGCTGTCTTGATGAACCAGGTTCAACCACTCAAAACTGAGATTCTAGAACTAAAATCTAAAAATTTAAAGTTAAGACTAGGATCCAGTAAAAAGGTAGTTGATCACTCTCATGCTAAGTTAGAAGAAGACTTAGGTAAATTGAAAGATAAAATGTATGCCAAAGATGAGCAGATAAGATCTCTTAAAGAAGAACTTGGCAAAGTCAAATTGCACGCAAGTATACGCGGTCGTCAAGTAATAAAGTGACTAAAAGTCGGATATCGACCCCAAGAGGACTTGTGATTAAATATTAACCAAATTAGGCTATCATAATTATCTAAAAAAAGGATTAAACCCGAAAGTAGTGATTCTAAAGTAATTAAACTAAAAAGAAAATAACTAATGAACTTTAAGCAGAGGAAGAGCAGATTTTTATATTATCAATATGATGAAAACGATCTAGGGTTATGGGCTATCTAACATTCCTATTGTATTCTTTAGTTGAATTAACTAACTAATTTATCTACTTTATTCGTTAACAATGTTAATATTGCTCATAAGAATCTGTCGAGTTCTTACTCGCCTATTCAAGCTAACCTAATGCTTGTAGGAAAGAGAGACATCAAGCTCCCAAGATGCCACCTACCTAGACTATCCGAGTATAATTTCAATGTAAACGTGGTGGATTGGTATCGACGATGAAGAACATTAAGGAAGCACAGTTCTCGAGGGCGATGAAATCTGATCCCAGTTAGAGGGATCCTAATCTATGGTGATTATCATGGTAGTAACAGACATCGGACTGGGGACTGTCGGCATCTGCAGAATGAGGTGGAGATGTTGCTAAAAAAATGCCATCTCATAGAGTACTTAAGCGACCGGGCTAAAAATAATTACGCTCGCAACCGAGATAATGTGAAACCCTCGAAATAGGAGAAGATCCTCCTCATCTAAGGATCAATATGATTTTCAGAGGCAACGAGATTAATGGTGTATCCTTTTCAAAAGAAGAAAACACAAAGGCGCGTGTTGGATCCTCGTCTAACGATCAATATGATTCTAAAATCACGAATAGTGACATTGATGAACTCCTACTATCGCAGAATGATTCCCTGGTAATCTCTCTTAATCTTTTAGATTTTAAACCTAAATGCATTTTGGTGGACCTAGGAAGTTCAGCCAATATCATTTAATGGAGAATGTTGGAACAAGCCAAGCCAACCGAAAGCATCATTCCGGTCATAAAGCTCCTCATCAAGTTCAATAAGTGTGACAATCAGAGGGGAGATCCCGATGGAAACAAATGCCTAAGGGGTCATGAAGACGCCCTATTTGAAGTAGTAGATGGTGACATAGGCTACAACATTTTTCAAAGAAGAGGTAACTCGATTGTTTGATATCGATTCAATTCGGGAAGTAAAGTATCCCGATTGGCTAGCTAACGTAGTAGTAGTTCGAAAAAAGAATAATAAATTTTGCATGTGCGTAGATTATAAGGATATAAATAAGGCGTGCCTAAAATACTAGTTCCCGTTGCCAAACATTGATCAAATGATTGATGCGACAGCCTGGCACGAGTTGAGGAGTTTCCTCGATGCCTATTCCGGGTACAACCAAATCAAAATAAACCGAGAAGATCAGGAAAAGACATCATTCGTAACAAACTTTGTCACATATTGCTACAATGTGATGCCTTTCAGGCTTAAGAACACCGGAGCCACTTACCATAGGCTTGTGAACAAAATGTTCGAAAAGAAAATAGGGATAACAATGGAAGTTTACATAGATGATATAATGGTTAAGTCTTTGAATGCAAGTGAGCATCAGAAGCACCTCTAAGAGACCTTTGACATCCTAAGGAAGCGCAAGATGAAGCTTAACCCCGAAAAGTGTGCATTCAGAGTTAGTTCTGGTGTGTTCTTGGGTTTCTTGGTGTCACAAAAGGGGATCGAAGTCGATCCCAAAAAAATTAAAGCCATCAAGGACATTTCCGATCAGCTGTCAAATGTGAAAGAGGTCTAGAGGTTAATTGGAAGACTGGCCGCTTTAAGCATGTTCATTTCTCGATCTTCAAAAAAAGCCATCACTTCTTCTCACTTTTGAAAAAGAAGAAACTGTGAATGGACTACAGAATTCCAGCAGGCCCTGAAATATTTGGGAATATATTTATCAAGCCTCCGCTATTATCGACATCGGAGGAAGGCGAACAATTGCTACTTCACTTAGTGGTCTCGGAGATAGCGGTAAGTACCATTTCAGTCCACGGAAGATGAATATATGCAATCTCCTATTTATTATGTTAGTAAGATTTTAGCGGGAGAGGAAACTCGCTACCCACGCCTTAAAAAATTGGCCTTAACTCTCGCAGTCGTCGCTCGAAAATTTAGGCCTTATTTTCAATGCCACCTGATAGCTACCGCAAAAGGTACTATTGTTGATGAGCACCACCTATACTGAATGTATGTGCTGCACTCTTTTTCCTTCATCCAGTTTTTGTCATAATAGGGATTTTCTGGAAAGGTTTTTAACGAGAGAGCAATGGATAACATACTACAAAGGAAACGCCATCAGCAGAAATAAGACCTTTAAACGACAAGGCATGGAAACGACAAATCACTACAGGATGGTTAGATAGTCTTTGGCTCGATAGCAAAGTTCCTAACGGGAAACAAAGCTTGCTATTAGACCAAAGCTATCCAATCGTTCATGAGTGCCCTTTCACTACAAGCCACTAGGGGTGGTTAGATAATCTTTGGCTTGATAGCAAAGTTCCTAACGAGAAATGAAACTTGCTATCGAACCAAAGATTGTCCAACCATTAGATAGTGGAATCATCTAGGGAAAAAAACTTCCAGTGTCCCAATTTGCATTCATTGAATTCGAACACTAGGGGAATCATATGAGAATACGGCAAACTGATTGCCACTAAAATCAGGATTACGAAATCCGAGAACAAAGATGTATCATCGGGACGGGGTACCGTGCGGCTATCCCTGTAGAAATAACTTGTACAAATTAGCCATGAGTAATGGAAATTTCTTTTCATCAAAATGAATGCTTGTGTACTTCTAAATATAGAAGGAATAATATAAAGTCTTTTCATTTTTAGCTTATTTCTTGTCCAAACGATGAATTAATTTTATCATTTGAAAGTTAATCAAGTACTTCAAATGCTAGTGCCGGTATGAATAGGAGACGTCCTCTTCAAGAGCACCGTAAACATAAGAGGACCCTCACTTATGAAACCCTCACAGTAAAGGGTTGGTTCCGGAAGAGTTTATGCCCAAAACCCAAATGCTATTAGGGAAAAATGCACTCGAAGCCTTGCATAATTTAACGCAAAAAAGTGAACTTTGCGCAATGAGTACAAAATTATGAAAATAAAACAACAAAAGGAAAAAAAGCAAAAAACTAAACTATTGTGTCCCCAGAACATGGGGGAAGAGAACAATTTGCGCCCCTAGGAGAAGTAGGCGGATCTACCACCGGCTCGGGATCTTGGCCTTCATCATCATCCCCTTTAAGTTCCTCTTCAGTTCCCAAGAACTCAGAACCAGAAGAGTCAGTTGCATCGGTTAAAACTGGGAGGCACCTTCGTTGACTCCATCTCAGAGGCCTTGACGATCTTGGCATCAAATCAATGACACTCGCTTTGGCCTCTTCAAAGGTTTTTATCCTCATGCTATACGTTGTGTTTTCTTAACAGTGAGGGAGGCTCGACATTGGAGCTCAGATTTAAGCTGATCAACCTCGGTCAAAAGGCTATCCCCCTCGGATCTTCTGGCCCTAAGCTTGAGATCCAGGTCACGTATAGTAGAGATATGAACCTTATTGTGCTCCAAGACCCTTTTATACTTCTCTTACGTATGGAATGCTTCTCCTCAGGAGCAGTAGCCTCTTAAGCTTTGGAGTTCAAGGATACCTCCAAATTATTCAATCTCTCAATATAGGCAGCTTTGCACTCCGCAAAAGCAAGAACAACATTTTTGACCTCAGACCATTTAGCCTTGGCTTCTTGAAATTGTACATTTAACTGGGAGGCTTCTTGGCTAATGGCAATGACTTCATGCTCGCTCTGCTGCAACCGAGCCTCCAACTCACCGGCTTCAGCAACTTATGCTTCCAATGCCGGAAGGCGAGCAGTAACTTTGTCCCTCTCGGCCAACAGTTGATCCTTGAACGTAAGCCTTTCTTTATCAAAGATCAACTTTTGAATGCCCTCAGAAGCAAGGAAGTTGGCATGCAAAGCAAAAGTCCATGTTAGAAATCCTTTCATAACAAATCATGAGAAAACAAACAGCAAGGAGAAAAAGTATCATCCCGATGTTGTGTTGTGCATCTCATTATTTATCATACACTCCCCCAATGAGAGTGTATTTTCTTCTTGTCTTTATCTAAAGCTAGCGACTTCGGGTAATTGGCAAGTTCCACCGGCCGAGAAAGAAGATGGTACTCGTAGAGACCGAGAGGGCGATGCTCCTCCTATAGGGATTTGCAGAGGGGGCAAATAGTTATGCCCTAAATTCCCATGGTCTAGGGACTGGAGAGGTGGGCAATCCTCCTCTCTGGTGTCTACGACCGGTGGGGGTGATGTAGCAGTTGCTGGTGACAAAGGTATGACCGCCGTGGAAGGAGATGAAGCTGATGGTGTTGTGGGTTGAGAAGCAGCTGTGGCAAAGGCAGTGCTGGTTGTAGGTTGCTCATAAATCGAAGACGAAAGAGGCTCGGTACTCAGCCTCATATTACCGAGAGCAGCAATTGGGCTCGAAAGTGATAATTGGCATTCTTCGCTAGATCACACTCTCCCTAGAGTGCTTGGACGTCGTCCGCGGTTGGTGTTATAAGCTCTTCAGATTGAACATTCTATTGAGTTGGTGAAGGTCGTTGTCTTCTCTATAGGGAAGTCTCTTCATCGCAGGCTTCCCCATCATCATCAATCACCACAGTGGTTGCAGCTTGCTCCAGCGCGGAGTTCTTCACCTTTTTGCTTTTGCCCTCGGCCGAGGAAGAGCACTGCCTTTTTTTTTGTTTCTTGCTCTCCGTTCGGGGACTCCGAGAGGAAGCACTTGCACCGGAAGCTGATCTGATGGTGCATGTTCGGGCGAAGGCCTCTTTTACCAACCTCACAGCCCCTGCGGGATCTGCCAAAACGCCCTCATCTAGGATGGTAACAGAGCCCCGTGGAAGATCTGAATTCACCGAAAAAGAAGTTAACCAATTTTCTTATACAAAACAAAATAAGATGAGGGCAAGATCAATCTCACGAGTCAACTTAGCGTGATTTTTGGCCTTCCACCTGTATTTTGGGGCAAGTTCTTTCCACCAACGGGTCTTGGACGTGGTAATGTCCAGAATCTTCTGAACCCATTGGTCCAAGACTTCTATCCTTGGTGGGGTCCACCAAGTTGCTAGTATAATTAAAAGAGAATGATCAGTAACAACATGAAACAACCTCACTTTCAGAGTAAAGACAGACGTTGAATTTACGTATACGAGTCCATGACTCAGGGAAACAACCTCAGTAACAATTTGCTGATGTTATTTACTTCTCCAAGGAAAATCTTGGGGGAGTAGAGGTTCATCATGCGAGCCAAGGTGAGCTCTTCCCCCGTCTCCTGGCACAGCCACCGTAGACAGGCTACCGTCAGCCACATAGAGGGGACTACTTCTGCCAAGCAGACTTGATACCGGTGGAAGAACTCCTAAATCATGGGGTCAAGTCCCTCGCTCAATGAGAATGGGCCCAAAGTTAAGCGGTACGTGTAAAAGTACGAAAATCCCTTCTTAGGGAAGGTTACTCGCTCCACCAGTTCTGGAGCAATGTACGAGAAAAACCCACGTACGAGAGCTTGTAGAAGAAAACATCTCTTCGAAGTCCTTGATTGTGCTGAGTCTTCTGGGAATGATGATGCTCACCGTAGGAGGGACAACATCATTGGTGCTTTCTTTGCTTTTTAGAGAACATTAAGTTCTTGGAGGAGGAAGCCATGGTTAGCAAAAGGTAAAAATAGTTATTTGAAGAAGGAGATTAAAGAAAAGTGAAGCAAGAAAGAGTTGAATGAAAAGAAGTTGAGAGAGTTTGAAAAACTGTGAAGTGTAAAAGAAGAAGAATAAGGCGTATAAGTAAAGGAATAGGCGGCTAAAATTGTGGCCATGATTACCTCGAGAACCGACGAAAGTATTGCTAAATCGTGAAGTGACGCATGTTCGGGGCATTGAATGCGGAGAGACGTGCGTTTAATCAAGCATCAGAAACTTTTCAGAAGGGCTCATAAAATTTCCCTCCAAAGAAGGTATCTTCACCAACTTCCTAATGACACAAAAATGCACCACCGAAAAGCAGGAGGACTACTTGTATAGGGTAAAATCAGTTCGTATTAAACACTCGAACAGTAGAGCGACATGGGAAAACGAAGACAGACGGAAAGCGAGGCAAGTGAAAACAAAGACCGGGGATAACAACTTCGGTTGGCACTAGGCAGACCCCGAAGGGAATATTGCTAACGAAGACAAACGAATGTTTGCCACCGATGATATTCATTGAAGAATATTCTTCAGTATTAAATAGACAATCTGTTATAGAGAATTTTGGCATTCATAGTCTGACGTTACACATTCATCAATGGTCCATATAATTGTCATTTAATAGAGGTTTGATCATCGACCTTGTTCTCTAGGTATATCTATAAATAATGACTTCAACAACCATTTAAGGGGAGGAAAATTCTGACAGACTGATACTACACATTGTTATAAGCACAATAATACTTTATTTTCTGTCTTTTGATATTCTTATTACTGTATTCGGAAGCCTTGCTTCCGGAATCAAAGTATTTGTTGTCTTATCTCGATTTCAATGCTAAGTCTTGCATTTTATTTATCATTTTGGGATCAAATCGATTCGGTTGTCTATAAACCACATTACAAATTCAATTGTACCGCTTTACTAGTAAACAGTTTATTTCACTCAACTAAAGTAAGCATATCCTTTCAGTATTAAGAATATTCTTGTTCAGTATTGGATCAAGTGATTAATTTGTAGGCTGTACCAATGTCCCAGAAGTAGTACATAAGAAATTGATTCAACATTCGGCTATGCTTACTTCTGAAACTATTCACCCATCTTTCAAGGACACGGATTTCCTTAGATAAGTACTACACGTTTGGTATAAGTGGTATTACACTATTACATGCCAAATTTATCCAAGCTATCATATCTTTAAGGGCTAAGATTTCCTTGGATAAGCATAACACGTTTAGCATATATCTACATACAAAAGTTTTCCACCTCTAACGGAGACAGATTATTTCAACTGAATCTATTGTTTATAGTCCGGAATTACGTATGTGCAAATTAAAATTTTAAATTAGTATAAATAATAATTATTTATATGTAATTCATTAATTTTAAATTTTAAATCCGCTTCTCGAATGATTGTCCATCTAATAATACCAAAGATCTAGCTCGTATAAAGTCACAAACTAATGTTAAAGATTATGTTGCGTACTTGGCTTTGCGTCTTGAAATGCAATGAAAACCAGCCCCAAAACTCAATAGCTGCACGTCATCCAAAGGTTGTAGTCCATGCCACTGAATTTCATCTCAAATTATTTTTCTTTTTTGGCTCTTGATAGTTTGTGCGGCATAAAAAGTCAAATGCTCTAACTATTTGATACTCTAATTGATTTCTACTTTATTATAATTTTTAAATACTTATTCCCTCCGTTTCAATTTATAACACATTTTTCTTATTAATCTATAACTTTTTTATTTAGAAATAATATAACTGTAAAATTTTCAATTTATCCACTT
Organism: Nicotiana undulata; assembly: GCA_005239495.1. Taxonomy (NCBI): domain Eukaryota; kingdom Viridiplantae; phylum Streptophyta; class Magnoliopsida; order Solanales; family Solanaceae; genus Nicotiana; species Nicotiana undulata. The sequence goes on from MDKH01239811.1 coordinate 8,411, forward strand.
TATCCTTATTCAGAAGCTTTTATAGCAACACAAATATCATGGCCTATAAGGCTTTTGACCCTTAAGCTTTTAGCACCACATGTTTCAAAAATCTTCTTTTTTTTCCTTAAACTTTATGTCAAGTCAAATTACATCATCTAAATTAAAACAGAGGAAATATTAAAATATTATGAATCTAAAAAATTGCGATGCATTGTATATTTTAAAAGTGTCTAGATAGATACTTTTTAAATTAAGAAAAAAATAAAAAATCAATGTATGAAGTTGCACCAAATTTGATGCATTGGACCTTGTAGATTCAATTTCACAACTGGTTTTGGAATGGAAGGCTTAATTATAAGTGATGTTTTATACTTCAATCCCATACAAGAGGGGTGATTTGTGTGGTGTCTTATTTTTGCGTGCACTGGATTATCGAAAGACCTGGTTATTCGATGTATTCCTTATACTACAATTATGAAATAAATAATGCTGGAAGTAAACAAGAATTTTCCAAAAGGATTTTTCACGTGAAAAACACCCGGCTCAAAAGGTGAAGAAGTCAAGAACTATTTCCCAGTAGGATTTTCCCAAAAACATCACTAAAATGTGAGTTAAAACAAAGTTTACAAACTCTTACAAATTTGTAGCAAGACACCGCAGGCTGTTGCGACTACTTCAAGTTAACACTAACTTAAATATGACAACTCAAGTACCTAATACAATTGCTTCTGAAGAAATGTGAAAGGTGCAACTCAAAACGCCTGTTTTACTTTGAACTAGAAATAAAGATGGACACATAGAACTCGTTATGGAACTAGTTATTCAATCTAGTTCGGGTAACTTCAGGTTTGCATTCTTGTATCTCACAGGAATTGATGTCTTGCTATTTTGGTCTTAATTCTTACTTATACTTCTATATGTGTGCGTCACATGTAAAAGAGAAGAATAATGATATTTATAGAGTTAGTAAATAAGGAATAACTAGAAGCCTATTGCTTCACTATTTCTTGGTGGAAACGTTCTATTAGCTTTAACCTCTAACTCTCTCCTTATCTTTGATTGAATTCTCTTAGAGTAAGGAGTCATGCTCATTATAATTTATGTATTATTTTCAGTTAGGGATTATAAGAAATAACTACTTATATTTATCTCTTTCACGCGCATGCTTTTTATTTGTTTCTGACTGTGACCTGCGTACAATATCCATGGACCTAGTTTATACATATGTTCTGAGTCAATGTAACGACCTGACTGTCCGTTTTGAGCATTTGTATTCATTTTGGTTTGAAATCATTAGTAGCTTCATATGATGTGTTATGACTTGTGTGTATCGTCGTTTTTGGTTTTTGAGTGGTTTAAGATTGATTTGGAAAACTCCTTCTCAACTATGAAGCTTTAAATGAGGATGTTGATATGAATGTGCAGGCATACTAGGTTAGATAAAATTAGAAATGAAGTTATTCGGGACAAGGTGGGCATGTCCCCTACGAAGGACAAGGAGTGGGAGGCGAGACTTAGATGGTTCGGGCATGTGAAGAAGAGAGGCACATATGCTCCGGTGAGGAGGTGCGAGCGGTTGGCCCTGGAGGATCAAGGAGAGATATAGACAGTCCGAAAAAGTATTGGGGAGAGGTGATAAGATGTAACGACCCGGTCCGTCGTTACGCAGTATACGCATCTATTCCTTTATTTCTGTCTTGTAGTAGCTCGGTTAGACTGTTCATGGAGTATTGGGGTTGGTTGGTTCGGGTTCGGAGTGAAAATAGAGTGGATTGAGACACTTAGTCTCTAACAAGAGCTTTAGAGTTGGAAAAGTCAACCCGGAGTTGACTTATTGGTAAACGAACTCGGAATGCGGATTTTATGGTTCGGATAGCTTCATTAGATGATTTGGGACTTAGGAGTGTATTCAGAATATTTTTAGGGTGCCCGGTGTAGAATTAGGCTTGAAATGGCGAAGTTAGTATTTTGGCGAATTCCGGTTGTTAGGCGAGATTTTGATCCGAGGGTCGAAATGGGATTTCGAGAGTTGCTGTAGCTTCGCTAGGTCATTTTTGACTTTCCCGCATAATTTCAGGTCATTTGGAAACGGTTTGGTTGGGTTTTTGATCAAATGCGTGTTTCGGAAGTTTTTGGGAATCATAGGCTTGAATTGGATGAGAATTTATGGTTTTGATGTTGTTTTTGGTGTTTTAATGGCTCGACTAAGTTTGAATAACCATGTTTGATATGTTGGTAAGTTTGGTTGGGGTCCCGAGGGGCTCGGGTTTGATTTCGGACGTTAAACGAAGAAATTGTGACTTGAAATGCAGCTGAAGCTGCTACTGCTGGTGTGATCGCACCTGCGATGATTGGGCCGCAGGTGCGGACATCGCAGGCGCGAGAGTGAAGTCGCAGGGGCGGAAATTCATCGCAAGGGCGGAAGAAAGGTCGCACCTGCGAGGTCGCAGGTGCGGGGGATGGGTTCGCAGGCGCGGACTCTGAGTGTTAAGTGAAGGATCGCAGGCGCGGTCAATGTGTCGCCCCTGCGGGCCCGCCGTTGCGGTAAAGCGATCGCAGGCGCGGAGCCTGGGCGTTTAAGTGACTTCCGCAGGTGCGGTTAAAATGTCGCGCCTGCGGAGTCGCAGGTGCGAGAAATGTACCGCTGTTGCGGAAATGCCTGGGCAGAACTATAAAAAGGCAGCCTTCGCGAAATTTGTCCTCTTTCACCATTTTTACACACGGGTTGGAGGTTTTGAAGGCATTTGAAGAGGGATTTCGTTGTTTCTTCAAGGAGGTAAGTTTCTTGGACTCAAAACTCGCTATATTGTGCATTAAGCACGATTTTAGGTTGAAATCATGGGTAAAAACAGTAGAAAAATGGTGGTTAGGGCTTGGGTTTAAGAGAGGAAGAATGGGGGAATTGGAGGACCATTTGAGGTCCGATTTTCGTGTTCTTGGTATGGTTAGACTCGGGAAAGGACAAGGGACCTAGTGTTGTGAAAATTTCTGACTTTCGAGACGTGGGCCCGAGGGCCGGGTTTTGACCGAATTCGGGATATTGGTATTTTTGCTAAATTTTTATTTGGGGATTGTTCCTTAGCACATTGTCACGCCATGTAATTGATTATTGATAGATTTGGAGCATTTGGAGGCCGATTCTCGAGGAAAGGGCCAGGCCGAGTAGAGTTGAGCCGGTTTCGAGGTAAGTAACGACTTCAACCTTGGAACTGAGGGGTTCAAAACCCCAATGTACATGCTAATTGATGATAGTTACTACGATACACTCGCCAAGTGACGGGCATATGAGTGTTGGTTGATTTGTTGTGGCCCGGCTTATCCCCAGGCACGGTTTAACTGTTATTCCATCATGATATCGGTACTGTGAACGCTATTAATGCGTAGAAACTAAAAGTAACATAACAAGTATAAATGATAAGACTTCATGTCTATATGTGGAGACCGGAAAGGGTCCGTTACTGTTATTTCTATTGTGAACTTTACTTGTGCATACTCAGTCCTGTTATTATACACGTATTCGTATTTCAGTCTCAGAATTCATTTATTTATCATGCATTGCCATTGTTTGGGCTGTTACATAATGAGAGTATTGTGAGGAGACTGGTAATTCTGACTGAGTATGGGCCTAGAGCCAAATGTTGAGATGATATACCCTTCGTGGGATTGATATATATATAGCGCTTGGGCCATATCCTTGGCGGCCCCTCCGGAGTCTTTACACCCCCAGTGAGCGCACATATGTTGAGGGATGGATTTCCCCTAGACATGGATTTGTCCGAGACATGACACATAGAGGGATGGATTTCCCTGGCACAGATATTGTTCATGAGACATAGAGGGATGGATTTCCCTGGTACGGATTATGGATGAGTATGATATCCCAGAGATAGATTTCTCCGAAAGGCTGAATTGGCCTACTCCCTCGGTACTTAATGACTGAGTCACCACGTCGTACATGTTACGGGATGGATTTCCCTGGGCCAATGGCCAATTATGTGTACCGAGAGGACTACCTGTGAGAGTTGCATAATACATACATGGCATTTAATTGTTATTTACGGATATTGTCACTGATATACTCGATTATTCCTGAAATATTCAGTATTTGAACTATGATTTACGGAGGTTGAGTTCGTCACTACCTCCTCAGACCGTAGGTTGTTTTTGTTACTTACCTGCACACTGTGTGTGCAGATCCAGGTGCACCGAGTTTTGACGCGGAGCGGTGATAGCAGCTATTCTCCTAGAGCCGATGAGGTAGCAGTTGGCGTTCGCTGTCCCGTCCCTCTTTTCCCTATTCTCCTTTCTGTATTAGAACTTTGAAACTTAAAACTTCAGTTTTTATTATTCTCAGTTGTATTGATGTTAGT
>MDKH01090766.1:0-17204 GCA_005239495.1 Nicotiana undulata
ATCGTTTCGTTCAGTATTAAATGATTATAAATTACTATTGCAAGTTATACATTGGCTGGCCTAACGGGTTCAACTTTAGGCGCAGTCACGGCCCAAAGGGTGGGAATTTGGGTCGTGACAATCATATTAGTATCTATTTCTTATGTGCAACCCGATCCCAATATCAATTCATTTCAATATTATTGATGCGCGCAAATCATTCTCAATATCAAATCATTACATAAATAACTCAACAAACCAATAATGTAATCTCAACCCAAAAAGGGGATAAAGCGTATAGACGATCACGGAACTACAAACAGAGAATAAGCAATATCTCGTAATCACAAACCTTGACAATTCATTAATTACGGAACAACTAAATGACGCACGCAATCATATATAATATGATAAAGTGCAACGAGTAACGTAAGACAATAAAGGAAAGTAAAGACAAGAGACAATGAAAATATACAACTAATACATGTAGGAACATATAGTAAGTAAGCAGATATTGAGAGAGGAATGAACAAATCAAAACATGTAACATCTAAATGACAGATAACAAGTAAAGAATAAATACCAGATAAGATCATATAGCAATCAAATCATGTAACAAGAGATAACATGGAATAAGTGAAGACATAAAGGTAATTAGCCCAACCCGTATGGTATAACCCATGACAAGCATATACACTCCTCATCTCGCCTATGCATCGTACCCACACATAATTCACGTAGCAAATAGACCAACAATTCCTAATTCCATCAAGTCAAAGTTAAACATGATACTTACCACTTTCCGCAATCAAATCAATAATTCATCACGTATTTTCCTTTAGAACAAGCCTCAAAACCAACCAAATCAATCCAAATATCATCCATACAATTCAAAATAAGCTTTAGAAACTACCCACGGGTGAAGAAACATTCAATATTTAGCTAAATTGAAAAAGTCAACCCCTGGCTCGCTTGGTAAAAATCCGAGATTCCGACCAAAACTCAAATAACCCATTTACCCCTGAGCTTGGATATATGATTGTTTAAAAACTGACCTAAATTCGAGGTCTAAATTTCAATTTTAAAAAACTCCTAAATTATACCCAAAATCCCTGATTTCTATCCTGAAATTCAAAGATTTGATGCTAAAAACTCATGAAAAATAATTGAAATTGATTGAAAAGTAATTAGAGATGCTTACCAATGAATTTAGGAAGAAATAGTTCTTCCAATATCTCCTCTAGAGAGCTTAGGGTTGGAAAATAGTATAAAATGAGCAAAGTCCCAAATTTTCCCTTATTTTACCCACCTGCAGGTGTTGCATGTTTGCAAATGCGATGCCCAAAAATGCGATAAATTGATCGCATATGTGATCACTACATTAGGCCCAGTGAAGTTGAAAATGCGGAATGCCCTCTATCGCAAATACGCTCCAATGCTTATTAGTGTTCGCAAAAGCAGAGGACTGTTTGCAAATACGGACCACACCCAATTCTCAAATGCAATGCTTAGCCGCCAGTTCCCATTCCGCAAATGCGATCATTTGAACCCAAAAGAGAGGCTTGCAAATTCGAGCAAGACCTTGCAAATGCAAGATCTGCAGGTTTGCACCAGCAAATACTAAAATCATCAAAACTCATCTGATACTCACCCGGGCCCTACGGTGTAACGACCCGACCAGTCGTTTCATGAGATTTGCCCTGTTTTCCATGTTTCTACTTTATTATGTGTTGCTCAGCTCTTTTATGTTGTGTTGGGTTGGTGGGTTCGAGTTCAGAGTGGTCGTGGTGAGAAATGAGACACTTAGTCTCTTAAGTTGGCTTTATTGTTGGAAAAGTCAATCGAGAATTGACTTATAGGTAAACAACCTCGGAATGTGGATTTTGGGGCTCGGATAACTTCGTTAGGTGATTTGGGACTTAGGAGCGTGTTTGGAGTGTTATTTTGAGGTCCGGAGTAGGATAAAGCTTGAATTGGCGAAGCTGAGTTTTTGAAAATTTCATGTCGGAAGTGGAAAATTAGCTATCAGGGTCTGAACGGAATTCCGGGAGTTAGAACAGGTTCGTAGTGTCATTTTGGATGTGCAAATTTTCGGGTAAATCAGACGTGGTATGGTTAGTTTCGGCATCGTTGGTGATTCGGATGTTTGAAAGTCCTTAGGCTCGATCATGGGTTGATTTAGTGTCTTGATGTTGTTTTGAGTGTTCCGAAGGTTGGAATAAATTTGAATAGTGGAATATGACTTGTTGGTATCTTTGGTGGAGGCCCCGAGGGCCTCATGATGAATTCGGATGGCTAACTGAAGGATTTGGAATTTGGTTGAGCAACTGAACTTTGCTGCTTCTGTCATTTCCGCACCTGCAGATGGGGATCGCAAGTGCGAGACCCGCAGGAGTGAGATTTGGCCGCATATGTGGAGAGTTTGGGAGTTGAAGGGAACCACAGGTGTTCACAAGGACCGCACCTGCGAGGCCGCAGGAGCGGGAAGATGATCGCAGAAGCAGAAACTCCAAGGTTAAGTTAAAACCGCACCTGTGATTGTTTTTTCGTAGGAGCGGCGTCGCAAAAGAGACTCTGAGACCGCAGATGCAGAAAACACTGGTCTAAAGGTGTAAAAAGGGTCTTCTTCGCAAATTTTGCTAAGTTTCTCCATTTTTGAAGACGGGAACTAAGCTTGGGCAGTATTTCTCAAGAGGGATAAAGGGTTATCAGTTGGGTAAGCCACTTAAGCTTTACTACTTGGTATTATGACCATTTTTCTATTGTTTAATCATGATATTAGTGGAAATTAGGGAAGCAAGTTGGGAGATTAGGACTTGAAATTGGAGAGGTAAAATAGGGGATTGAGGGGCCATTCGAGGTCCGATTTTGATATTCTTGGTATGTATGGACTCGTGTGAAGATAAGGATTATATTGATGTGATTTTTATCGGATTCCGAGGTGTGGGCCCGGGGGTCGGGTTTTTGTGATGTAAATTGATAATTTTGATGTGGGCTTCGTCCCTTTTCATATATTAATGATATAATACTGATTCTGGTTAGATTCGGGGCTATTTGTGGCCGAGGAGAGCGGTGAGAGCATCTCGGAGTAGAGTTTCGGCTTGATTGAGGTAAGTAACGTTTCCAAACATGGTTTTGAGGGTTTAAAACCCCGAACTACTTGTTATATGATTAGAATTGGTGACGCACATGCCAAGTAACAGGCGTGCACCATGAGACTTGTGACCTGGTTCATCCCATGACACTATTTAGTGATTATTCACTGATGATATATGTGCTTCTATCAATGTGAATAATGCAAACATGCTGGAAATCATGCTAAATATTATGTTAAGGCTTCACGCCAATATTGTTGAGACCCCAGTGGTCAGTCATTGCAGCCATCTCATGTGTTTCATTGTTACTATATACTCAGTCCTATCATAGCATATCATATCATGTCTCATTCTCGGTAATTGTCGATTTTGTGAATTATATCATTGATCCGGGCTAGTTCATGCATTGTGTGCCAATGTGAGCGAGACTGAAGAGTGATGACTGAGTGAGGTCGAGAGCCTGGTATTGAGTGACAATATGGGATCGGGCTGCACGCCGCAGCGAGATATCGAGTATGCCTTAGTTGGCTTGTTATAACGCTTGGGCTAAGAGGAGCCCCTCCCGAGTCTTTACACCCCCAGTGAGCGCAATGATATTTGAGGGATGGATCTTCCCTGGACATGGATCTTGTCTGAAGTGTTTATATTTGAGGGATGGATCTACCCTGGACATGGATCTTATCCTAAGTGTTTATACTTGGAGATGTATCTTCTCCGCGAGGCTGGATTGGCGTGCCCCTCGGTACTGAGCGAGTGATGTTGGTGATGTGTATATGTTTCCTGGGATGGATCTTCCCTGGGCCGTTTAGCTATATACAGTACAGAGTGGTCGTGAGGTGTATCATTATCTGGAGATGGATCTTCTCCGCAAGGCTGGATCGGCCTTCCTCAGTACTAAGTGACTATTGTCATATGTATATATATTCCGGGATGAATCTTCCCAGTGCCCGCGAGCCTTATACAGTACTGAGTGGACCTGCATGTGAGAGTGGAAGCACTCTGACCATTTTTATACAGTTGATTCATTGGCATGTAGAGCATACTAAGTTATACATGGTTTATTGTTCGTACCTGAACTTATCCTGTTTTATTATCAGTTAGATAACTGCAAACATGTCTAAATTCCTGTACACTGATTTTTGATATATCCATTGAAGTTTAGTCCGTCACAACCTCTCATCCCATAGTTTGGGTTCGTTACTTCTGAGTTGGTGTACTGACGTTACCCCATGCACCTTATGTGCAGATCCAGGTACATCGGGACCCGGTAGTGGTTGCTGATTGGCTGTCAAAGTTTCTCTCGGAGTGTTCAAGGTAGCAGTTGGCGATCGCAGCCTCGACTTCTCCTTCTTTATCTAACTATCACATTTTTATCATTTTAGACTATGTTGTCTACTTATGTATTGCAACATTATATTTTTTTTATGGTGTAGTAGCTCATGGCTCGGTGATACTAGATCGAGGATTTGTTTAGTTGGATTTCAATGTGGTTAAATTTTTTTAATGCTTTATAAAATGAAACTATTGCTGTTAATATAGTGATTTTCCTGAAAATAACTTTAAGCAAATGAAATGTGTGGCTTGCCTGATTTCACGATAGGCACCATCACGACAGGTTGTTTTGGGTCATGAAAAGTTTGTATCAGAGCTCTTGGTTAAATAGGTCTCACCATTCATGAGCAGGTTTAGTAGAGTCTTGCGGATCGGTACGGAGACGTCTGTACTCATCTTTGAGAGGCTGCAGAACCTTTAGGAAAAATTTCACATTCTTGAATCCTTGTCGTGCGAATCCATTAATTCGACCTAAAGTGTAATTATGTGAATTCCTTCCATGTATTCGAATGCGCACATGAGCATTCGGTATCATCTATGCATCGATGGCTTGTGATTTCCAAGGGTGAGGTGCGAGATGTGATTTTAGCAAGTTGATAATGGGCCAGTCTAGAGGACTTTAGGCATTGTTTTGTCTGTGGCTTGAGTGCTGAAACTTTGATTGTGTGAGCACGTGCAATTGGGACTTATATGTCCATTTGTGTCGTTATTGGTGGGAGTTTGTGACTGGATGACTATGTGGTGAGTGTGATTCGATGGTGAGATATGTTCAGATTGTTTGATTGTGACAAAAATAATTGGCTGGATATGTAGCAAGGACTATTGAGTGTTAGACTTCGATCTCGAGGTGGCGTATGGCCTCGAGTTGTGAGTGTATTGAATGACCTCTCGTGTAGTTTAGTTGTGGAGGGAAGTGGAATCTTCCTGTTGTGTTATATGTTCCAGGTGATGTCTTTTGAGCTGACCAATGCCAAGCAACGTTCATATATTTTATTCATAGTGTATTACAGCCGTATTTGTACTCCTTCGTTATTGTATTCATTGATGGCATCCTGGTGTACTCACATAGTCATGAGGGACATACTTAGAATTTGAGGATGGCATTATAGAGATTGAGGGAGGAGGAGCTTATTGTGAAGTTATCCAAGTGTGAATTTGACTCAGTTTAGTAACATTCTTGAGACACGTGGTGTCCAGTGAGGGTATTCAGATGGTCAGACGAGTGTGGAGAGAGATTTCAGAAGCTCAATATTGCTTTGACCATAGCTCCAGTGTAGGCTTTGCCATCAGCTTCCGGTTCTTATACTGCGTATTGTGATGCCTCGAGGGTAGGCATTAGTTGTTTTAATGCAGGAGAGTATAATGATTGCGTGATAGTTTGATTTTTGGAAGGGTGTAGAGATGATATCAATTTGAGGCTAAGTACGAGAGGTTATCTCCAGGGGTGTCCAGAGGTTGTGTGATCCTTTGGTGGTTTTGTAGGAAGTATTCTTTTATCAGTAATTGATATATGTTGCAATTTGAGTTAGGTTGCTTTTGGAAGTTGACATTGGCTATTACAATGGTGAATGCAAGATTTTTTTACGATTTGGGATGTTAGATGGTTTGTGTCATATGAGCGTATGAAGGATTTAGTTAAATCTCACTACAGTATGGTAGCAGTGACAGCGTATGGCCATTGTGAGTTATTATTTGTCTTGATCGTTGGCTTTGAGCAAAGTGGGGGAGTATGTTAATGATAAGTTGATTATGTGTTGTATTGGTTTCGGTTGAGGTATGTCTATAAATCAATTATGACTGGCAGAGGTGGAGTCTGGAATGACTCGGTAATGGAAATTCTTTTATACAGGTTGTAATGTACTCCATGGGTAGATGGATTATTGAATGATTGAGTTGTAATGGTAAAAGGGTAGTGTGTGCATTGTATGAATTTGCATGTTGTCTCAAGTGTGTGGATTACTTTCTAGTATGTTGGTGTGAAAATGAGGCCAGGTCGTTCTATCTGCTTGGTCAGTGTAATTGAGATTTGCGTAGAGTGGATGACTCTCGTGAATGGTTCTGACAGATTCAAGGTTATATGTAGCAATTGAGGATCTTCAAGGTGTGTATTGGACTTGAACTGAGATTACGTGGAGGGTGTCAAGGCTTGTAGCATTTCTACATTATCATGGATTCTACATATCAGTGTCAGGAAAGTAAAAGTAATGGCTTTAGATTCGCAAGAAGTCTCTTCAGAGTAAGTATTTTGAATGTGGTACTTTTGGAGATATTTGACAGAGTATTCAGTGGCTTACGAGCCTTAGACGCTACGGTCATATGCTTGGGTCTCGTGTGGTGAGTCTAGGTTGAGAACTGCGATATTATGGCAAGGAGAAGTATCAATTCGAAGATAAGTCAGAAGGGACTTGGTTAAATAGGACAACTTTGTAGTAGGTTGGATCGACATGGTAAGGGATATGATTAGTTCTTTGGGTTTTCATGAGGCAATGAGTTTTTATAGGTGTCTCTTAGCAATGATCTTGGGTTTTGGTGACCTGCGTAGCTTGGTTGAGTTGGAAGGATTCAGTCCTGATGGTTTGGTGTTGTACAAATGAGATTCAGATAGATCCTGATGGTTTCTACCATGGTTAGAGATGTGTATTTTCTACAGGCTTGAGGAGTATGTGATGTATAGTGATTTTTGCTTCTAGATGGGATCAAATGTAAAGTTCTGGGCTAGTTGGGTACGTAGTTGCTTGTTGCTCGGAAGGGGTTATGAAGTTCTCATATTTATCATAGGATGGCATGGGAATGTGGTATGTTGTGTAGAGATTGAGATTTGCATGTGTGGGGTCTCGATTCAGCTGTGGAAATTCATAGGCAGCATGGACAGTTCCAGATGACTAGGTAAGTGGTATCACTAATTGGGTGGCTTGATGAAGGTATACATTTCACAAAGGGCAATGTGTGGAGTTAAGGGTGCTTCATTAGTATTGCAACACTCTCTTGTTGGATCGACTACTGATAATCAAGGTTGCTTGGTGACACGAAAGAATTACAGAGGTATCCTCGTGGAATAATTGAGTATTAGAGATGTGTTATATATTCGAGCAGTGGAGTTAAGATCAGATATAGTAATTTATGCACTTCATGGACTTCGAGACTGAGAGTTCTCATAAACAGATTATTTTGTGGTTGTGGACAGTGAGGAGGCGAGCAAAGCTAGTCAGATGTTAGTATATGCCATGATTCAGTCATTGTGAACCTTCAGAGAGTTATATATCGGTTGTGGGTGACCAGAGTTGATTTAGGGTTATTTGTAGGCCAGTATAGGTGTGTGTTTTGAACCGGGTCGGTATTGTTGACTCCGAATTGCTACTATTGAGGGATGTACCATTCGATTGTCATTGAGTTTATTCATATTCGGGAGTTATCTATGAGTTACCCTTTGGTGTTGCGAGGAGTGGTGATTTTTGGTTATATGCACATATGGTGCTGATCTATTTGGGATTTATAGCGGATTTGTGTAAGGTAAGTAATTGGGTAATGCGGGATTGAGACATATTGGTTATGTTCTTTCTGATTCGTGTGGCACGGTATCGTCTGATTTCTCCGTGGTTATGACAATGCACTTGGAGTACTTGATGTAGAATTGTGCATGGTTATTGATTTTGAGTAAGGTGACTTGAAGTATTTCATGTGTACTAGCGTTTGGATGGGATCACACATTGTAGTGGAGTTATGTAGAGGTATGATCCTTGGTGTCTGATTCGTATGTTTTGATTTTACGGTGTGCGTCATGCTCTTAACATGGTGTTGTGATGGCACTTGTTAATGGCAGGATAGTCCTCTCGTGTGAATATTTTCTATGATTTGAGTTCGTGCAATGTTGTTATTGAGTGCACGAGTTACACAGGTTATGGCTTTGGATGATATTGATGCGCCATGTCATTAGAGTGGTCGTGTTGGATGAGAAGAGGTCATTGGGCCTTGAATGAATACTACCAGAGTTGACTGCAACATGGTTGGAAGGATGATATAGAAAAATGTCTTAGAAATCTGCTATAGTTCCTGTCGGAGAAAGGGGGAGCTCCATGACTGGCTGATCGGACGAATGATTACTAGCTTCTATGTGTTTCTTTCATCATCGGCAACATATGAAAGTGTTAGAGTGAGGCATTGTTTGATAAGAGGTTATGTACCGGTATTGGGTTGTTTTGAGAAGCTATTGTGATTTGGAGCTATCACTATGAGCATTTGAGTAATGCGGTATATTATGTGATTACATCTTGGGTTACGGATATGGCTGGATACAATGTGTTCAGACTTATTCCGTTTATAGTTGTGGAATTTTGATCTTGTAAATTACTTTAGAAGTGGAAATTTGGTTCTAAAGTTTCTAGGTAGGTTGGATTTCGAAATTTCAGTTATGTTGTGCTATCGGACCTATATGGGATAGGGTGACGTGGGATCACACCCGGGTATGTGCATGGTAGGTTACACGGAAACTTTTGATGAACGTATGTTTAAGTGGGGGAGAATGTAATGACCCGACCGGTCGTTTCATGATATTTGCCTCGTTTTCCTTGTTTCTGCTTTATTATGTGTTGCTCAACTCTTTTATGTTGTGTTGGGTCGACCGGTTCGAGTTCGGAGTGGTCTTGGTGAGAAATGAGACACTTAGTCTCTTAAGTTGGATTTATAGTTGGAAAATTCAACCGAGAGTTGACTTATAGGTAAACCACTTTGAAATGTGGATTTTAGGGCCCGGGTAGATTCGTTAGGTGATTTGGGACTTAAGAGTGTTTTCGGAGTGTTATTTTGAGGTACGGAGTAGAATTAAGCTTGAATTGGCGAAATTGATGTTTTGGCAATTTCTGGTCGGTAGTGGAAAATTAGATATCGGGGTCGGAATGGAATTCCGGGAGTTAGAACAGGTTCATAGTGTCATTTTGGATGTGTGTGCAAATTTTCAGGTCAATCGGACGTGGTATGGTTAGTTTTGGCATCGTTGCTGATTTTCGGAAGTTTGAAAGTCCTTAGGCTCGAATCATGGGTTGATTTAGTGTCTCGATGTTGTTTTGAGTGTTCCGAAGGTTGGAATAAGTTTGAATAGTTGTACATGACCTTTTTCAATCTTAGGTGGATGCCCCGAGGGCCTCGTGATGAATTCGGATGGCTAAAGGAAGGATTTTGAATTTTGTTGAGCAGCTGAACTTTGCTGCTTCTGTCATTTCTGCACCTGCGGATTGGGGACCGCAGGTGCGAGCACCGCATGAGCGAGATTTGGCCGCATATGCGGAGCGTTTGGGAGCTTAAGAGAACTGCAGGTGCGCACAAGGACCGCACCTGCGAGACCGCAGGAGCGGGAAGATGACCGCAGAAGCAGAAACTCCGGGGTTAAGTGAAAATCGCACCTGCGATGGGTTTTCCGCAGGTGTGGCATCACAGAAGCGACTCTCAGACCGGATATGCGGAAAACACTGGTAAGAAGGTATAAAAAGGGTCTTCTTCGGGAATTTTGCTAAGTTTCTCAATTTTTTAAGACGGGAACTGAGCTTGGGCAGTGATTTCTCAAGAGGGATCAAGGGTTATCAGTTGGGTAAGCCACTTAAGCTTTACTACTTGTGTTTATGACATTTTTTCCATTGTTTACTCTTGATATTAGTGGAAATTAGGGAAGAAAGTTGGGATATTAGGGCTTGAAATTTGAGAGGTAAAATAGGGGATTGAGGGGCCATTCGAGGTTCGATTTCAATGTTCTTAGTATGTATGGACTCATGGAAGGATAAGGATTCTATTGATGTAATTTTTATCGGATTCTGATGCGTGGGCCCAGGGGGTCGGGTTTGGCCAATTTCGGGATTTGTGATGTAAATTGATAATTTTGATGCGAGCTTCATCCCTTTTTCATATATTAATGATATAATACTGATTTTGGCTTGTCCCGACCCCAAATCCTTAGTCGTGATGGCGCCTGTCGTGGAATTAGGCAAGCCACATGTTTCATTGAATCCAAGTTTATTTTTCAGAAAATTTATAAATTTAGAAGTAGAATATTGATAATAAACCATTTGAAAGTTTATCAATATTTAAAGCACAATTCAAAATCCGACCCCGGATCTAGTGTCACTCAGTCACGAGCTACTACAATATAAAAATGTGAAAATAGGGAAATATACAACATAGTACGTAATTATAAAAGTTCAACAGGAAGATAAAGAAGGAGAAGACGAGGTCCAGATCGGCAACTACTACCTCGATGACTCCGATGAAACTCTGACAGCTGCTCAGTAACCACTGTCGGGTCCCGATGTACCTGGATCTGCACACAAAGTGCATGGGGTAACATGAGTACACCAACTCAGAAATATCGAACCCAAACTATGGGATGAGAGGTAGTGACGGACTAAACCTCAGAATTTGCAATAGACAGCGTACAAAAATTAGACATGCTAACAGTTTATCAGAAAATGAACAAAATATGCCAAGTATGCCAGTATACTCTACATGCCATCATATAAATATATGAAACTAGTGTGGAAATGCACATAGTGCTCGCAAACCTCACTCAGCAGTCCACTCAGTACCGTATATGGCGCTCAGGCCCAGGGAAGGTCCATCCCGGAATGTACATAATCATCGGTGACCGTAGTCACTCGGTACTGAGGAAAAGGCCAATCCAGCCCCATAGAGAAGATCCATCTCTGGAACACAACACTCGGACAAGATCCATGTCCTGGGACGATCCATCCCTCACATATCATCAACTACGGACAAGGTCGATGTCCAGGGAAGATCCATCCCTCAATATCAATGCACTCACTGGGGGTGTAAAGACTCCGGAGGGGCCCTATTGGCCCAAGCGCTATATCAAGCCAACAAAGGCATAATTAATGTATCATTGCGGTGTGCAGTCCGATCTCATAACTGTCTCAACAACAGGCTGTCGGCCTCACTCCGTCATTACTCTCCAGTCTCGCTCATATGGCTCACAAATTTATAAATCAGCCCAAAACAATGATAAATATGCATATAATTATCAAATACTGAGACTGAGGCATGAAATGAAATGCTATAACAGGACTAGGTATACGAAATCAAATAAACACAAAATGGGACAGTAATATACGACCACTCGAGTATCAGCATTTTCGGCGTGAAGTCTTAGCATTTATACTTAACATGATTTCTAACATGTTCACATTTACCACATAATAGAAGTGCGGATATCAATCCGTAATAGCTACTAGACGGTACCATGGGATGATCCAGGCCACAATTTACTTGGTGCACGCCCGCATGCCCGTCACTTGGCATGTGTGTTACCTTAATTATAGTCAAATATCATATAGTTCGGGGTTTCGAACCCTCAAAACCAAGTTTGGAAACGTTACTTACCTCAAAACCAGCTAAAATCCTAGCCCTCAATTCCTTTGCCTCTAAACTCGGCCTCTGAGTGCTCCAAATCTACCAAAAATCCTATTCATATCATTATAATATGCCAAGGAATGAAGCCCATTCGAAAATTATAAAAATTACCCAAAAATCCCGAAACTGGCCAAACCCGACCCCCGGGCTCACGTCTCGAAATCCGACAAAATTTACATCACGAGAATCCTCATCCTCCCATGAGTCTATACATATAGAGAACATCAAAATCGAACTTCAAATGACCCCTCAAATCCCCAATTCAAAGTCTCTAATTACCCAATTTTGTACTAATTCCACACAAATCATTCCATAAATCACACATAAACGAGTTTTACGTCCAAAAGTCTTACCTCCACGAAGAACTCTCGATTTCCCTCTTCAAAAACCCTTGAAAAGCTTCAAACCCGTGTAAAAATGGTGAAAGAATGACCAAAATTCGCTAAGGGTCCTTTTTATATGTTCTTCCTAGGGATTTCCGCACGTGTGGCCAAATTCCCGCACCTGCGGTCCCAGGTGCGCACATGCGGTCCCAGGTGCGCACATGCAAAAATTACTTAAATGCACATTTCCGCACCTGCGACTCCACAGATGCGGCCCTAGCTATGCGGTCTATTGTCCGCTTCTGCGGGCTCGCACCTGCGGTCCCCTATCCCCAAGTGCGGTTACACCAGCACCAGCAGCTTCAACTGTAATTTTCCAACTTTAAATCCCCCGATGGCTATCCAAAATCATCCCGAACCCCTCGGGGCCCCAACTGAAAATACCAACAAGTCATATATGATCACCTGAACTTAGTCGCACTCTCGGAACACCCAAAATAACATCAAAACACTAAATTCACCTCAGATTCAAGCATATGCACTTAGAAATTTCCAAATTTCGCCAAAGATTCCGAAAACATCCAAAACACGTCTGATTGACCTGAAAATTTGCACACACATCAAAAATGACCCTACAAACCTGTTCCAACTTTCGGAATTCCATTCCGACTCCGATAGCCTAATTTCCACTGCCGACCAGAAATAGTCAAAAACTTAATTTCGCCAATTCAAGCCTAATTCTACTCTGGACCTCAAATTCACATTCCGAACACACTCCTACGTCCCAAATCACCTAACGAAGCTATACGAGCTATAAAATGCATATTCCGAGGTCGTTTTCCTACAAGTCAACTCTCGGTTGACTTTTCCCACTATAAGGCCACTTTAAGAGACTAATGGTCTCCATTCTAACACAACCACTCCGAACTCGAACCAACCGACTCAACACATAATAATTAGGTTAATTAACATATGAAAAAGCTGAAATATGGGAAACGGGGCTAATCTCACGAAACGACTGGTCGGGTCGTTACATGGTTAGATTCTGAGCGATTTGTGGCTGAGGAGAGCGGCGAGAGCATCTCGGAGTAGAGTTTCGGCTTGATTGAGGCAATTAACATTTCCAAACTTGGTTCTGAGGGTTCAAAACCCCGAACTACTTGTTATGTGATTCGAATTGGTGACACACATGCCAAGTTATGGGCGTGTAGGCGTGCACCGTGAGACTTGTGATCTGGTGCATCCCATAGAACCATTTAGTGATTATTCCGTGATGATATCTGTGCTTCTATCAATGTGAATAATGCAAATATGCTGCGAATCATGCTAAATATCATGTTAAGGCTTCACGCCGATATTGTTGAGACCCGAGTGGTCATTCATTGATGTCATCTCATGTGTTTCATTGTTATTATATACATAGTCCTGTTATAGCATATCATATCATGTCTCAATCTTGGTAATTGTCGATTTTGTGCATCATATCATTGATCCGGTCTAGTTCATGCATTGTGAGCCCATGCGAGCGAGACTGGAGAGTGATGACTGAGTGAGTCCGAGATCTTGCTATTGACTGACAATATGGGATCAGGGTGCACGCAGCAGCGAGATATTGATTATGCCTTCGTTGGCTTGTTATAGCGCTTGGGCTACGAGGAGCCCAAACAAACAAGTAGGGCTCAAATAATAGGGGATTTAAGTCAAAGTATACAGATGTTTGAAAACAATTAATGAAAAGGTTATTGTCACGACCCCAAATCCTAACAGGCTGTGATGGCGCCTATCGTGGAACTAGGTTAGCCAACCATCACATTACTACGCTTTTGTTCAATTATAACAGTTCACAATTTAATAATAAGCATGCAACCATAGCATCAATTAATATAATTAAGTCTTAACGTCCCAATAATAGTCTAACCAACCTCCCAAGAACTGGAGTCAATAGTCATGAGCATCGAAGAATAAATAAATCTAACTCTGCTAAAACTATAATATATGTCTCTGAATAAACTACTAAAGCTAAATAGGGAATGGAAATGGAGAAGCTATAGACGCTGGACAGCTACCTCGAAATCCCGTGAAATGTTGCTATCGAACTTGCGTCAGCTACTGCTGCGAGCTAGCACCTGGATCTGTGCACAGAGGCACATGGAGTCTTTATGAGTACGCCAACTCAGTAGTAATGAAAATAAATCACAGTCGGAGAAATATAAAGCACATAGTACAGATACACCAATTCACAAAACCAATAAAACACCAAGTCACCAGATAGTATTCATCAAATATATGATTTCAAAAATCAGTTTCAAGAAATCCTTATAACCAAGTGTAATATCAGAACATCTCAGAAAAATTCTCAGTAAAAACCAGTTTGAAAATGAAGTAAATCATAGTTTGAAAACTCAGTAAAAATATTCATAAAACTGCCCCTCAGGCCATAATCATTTCTCATCACAATATCATTCAAAATTATCCCATCAGGCAACATCACAGTCACTCTGCCCATCAGGCAACCTCACAATCACTCTGCCCAACAAGCAACCTCACAATCACTCTGCCCATCAAGAAACCTCACAATCACTCAGCATAAGCCCCGCGGGCATCACTCATTAGGTACCTGCGCTCACTAGGGGTGTGTTACAGATTCCGGAGGGGCTACTACAGTCCAAGCGCTATAATAAGCCATAGCATGGCATAAATCATACACAATATAGGCCCGCAGCCTCACTCATATCATATCATCCTCACAATGTCGGCCAACAACCTCACTCATATCATAACATCCTCTCAATATAGGCCAGCAGCCTCACTCAGTCAGACACTCTCAATTTGACCTTCAGTTCATAAATATACCGGGTTCCCGACCCGAAAATAATGTTTCATTTTCAAGAAGTAGTATCAAAATACTCTGAGTGTCAAAACAATTTCACAGAAAAGACTGAGTAAAAAAATCATAACATATCAGTGAGGAATATATAGTAAACACATCCCCCAAGGGGTAAACAGATCGACACTAGGCCCCAAACATGGCTTACAACCCAAATCATATCAAGTATATATATAGTACTATTGGAAACAATATTTAAAAGCCGTTTCGCAACTCAATAGTCGCCTAAGTAAGGAATATATCTCCAAAGATTCAACCTTTTCATTTCAAAACCCGTGAAAGGGTGCATAGTCCGGGGTTTCATACCCTCAGGACAGGATTTAAAGACATTACTTACCTCAAAACTAGCCCGAAAAATATTCGACAACACGCTTGCCTCTCGAATCAACCTCCGAAGGCTTCATATCTACCAATATAAGATTTTTATCATCAATATGTGCTCAAGGAATAAATTCCAATTGAAAAACATCGAATTTAGCTCAAAAATCCGAATTCGGTCAAAACCCGACCCCCAGGCCCGCATCCCGAAACTCAGAAATTTTTATACAAAAGTGTTCTTCGTCTTCTCACGAGTCCGTACATATAAAGAGCACCAAAATCGGACTTCATTTGATCCCTCAAATCGACCCTTAAAGGTCTCATAATCTCAAGCCCTAAAACCCAATTTTTCTACTGATTTTCCATGAATTTACACTGGTTTTATGTTCTATAATCATCCATAATCGAGTTTTAATGATCAAAATACTTACCTATATGAAGAACAAGGATTTCCCTCTTCAAAATCGTCCCCAAAAGCTCTTTTCCGTACAACAATGGTGAAAAATAAGGTTTAAGTCGCGGAGGGTTTAATTAAATATGCCCAGTGATTTCTTCACCGCGATCGCAGACTTCTTGTCGCGATCGCGGAGCACAAATCCCACAGCCTCTCTTTTACTATACGGGATCGCGGAATAGACCACGCGATCACGAAGCTTATCCTTCCACACGCACGTGATTGCATCTTACCCCCACGCGGTCGCGATGACCTGTTGACCTCACCCCACGCGCCTGACTGGCCCCCAACGCAATCGCGATCTAGAGCATGCGATCGCACTGCTTTATGATACGCTCAATTTACACCTTAAAATAGGGTAAGCGATCGTTGTCAAATATAGTAACCCAACAAGGTTGGGGTCGAATCCCACAGAGAACAATATGAGGGCGTTTAGGAATTCTAGAGAATTATCACTTATCGCACAGTGCCAGACAAATACGATGTTGATGTAGAAAATTGTGTTATAACTAAATGCGAAAATATAAACTAACCTAGAAAGCAATTAAAATGATCGATGGCAACAAGTATCGATGCTTCGGGTATTACACTCGAGTAACGATCCAATGTATTTCACGATTTTACAAATATGAGCGGGTAATGTTAATTAGCCACGGATAACATTTCTTAATTAGCTTTTCCCAAAGACTAACAAGACTTCCTAATTGAATTATCCCTAACCCAATTAGGAGATTAAGCACTTCCGGGTTTGGCTACAAGTAGTTCAATCCTATCCCTAGGTAGAATCTATAAAATGAGGGTTAAATCCTCAAGTTCTTGTTAATTAATCTTTCCCAACCCCAAATAATCTTTTCCAAAATTAATTCGGAGTTAATGGGCGAGTCCTAGGGTTAGCTAATCCCTTTGGAAACATTAAAGAACAAGAATAATTAAAATAACAAACACCCACTTCATAAATATAATAAAATCATTCAATACATAAGCACAACAAGGTATTTAATCCACACTTTCAATATGAATATTCCCATAAACCAGATTCAAGTGTTGGAAAAATACTACACACTTAGATATTCAATACAAAACAAGGAAATGAAGAAATAAACATAAATGGGTAAGAAATCCTTAACCACAATGGTGAAATCTTCAAGACCCAAGTGTGTGTGCAAAGCCCTAACTTCAAAACTTGTTCATTTCTCTCTAAATTATATTTACAAAGCTCAAGATATGTCCCAAGATCTATATTATTCTCTATATGCCAAAGAGATGGCAAGATAAATCCTTTTATAGTGGGCAGGAAATTCGGGTGAAAAACAGACAAAAACACCCCTACATGGCTGATATGGGATCGCATTCCTGTCGCATAACAGGGATGCGATTCGCATCTTCACTTTCTTCATCGCATATCA
>ML281758.1:0-18180 GCA_005239495.1 Nicotiana undulata
CCACACGAGCTGGAACCACCCAAAAATAAGCAACAACAAGAAGAACAAGAAACTTACTAGCGCAACGGGATTCCCGACACTTGATTTGTGGTGTTTGCCCTTTGTTTGGGTCTTTGATCATGAGAGAACCTTCAGAGAGTGTTTTAAGGTGTATAGGGTCTGAATATACTGAAACTAAACGAGTTAAAACGGGGGTTGAGGCGTCTTATGTATATCAACATATCNGAAGTGTATTGGGAGAAAATAGCAGTTACATTTGACCTAATTTTCAGTACATTATGAATGTAACTTGTGAAGACCTTTGCCAACTTTTGTTCCACAACTTGTTTTACTTCAAAACGTAGCACACGAATATCATATGACAAACATAACTCATAGCATAAACTCCTTATCATGTAATGAACCATAGTCTCACCCTAAAGTACATGTTGTAACATTTCAAACTCGTCGACTTTCGAGGAATCTTATTTTCTTCAATTGGTTTAGCTTCTAAGCTTTCCAATCCTGTTGGTACTCGTTATTCAAGATCTTAAATATTTGTAACCTCCAAGGTAACATTATTAACTTACTATATATTCCATCAAATATAATCTTATTTTTGAGCTTACTCAATTGACTTACGATGTACTCTCACGTACGAAAACATGGGGTGTAACAGATTCACTTCGTTTTCAAACTGATTTTTACTGAGAGTTTTACTGAGATATATTGAAATTATACTTTTTTCAAAGGATTTTCGGAAATTGTTTTCGAGCTTATGTATTTGATGAATACTTTATGGTGACTTGGTGTTTTTACTATTTTTGTGAATTGGTGTATATGTGATGTGTGTTTCTTATTTCTCAGACTGTGATTTATTTTCATTACTACTGAGTTGGCATACTCATCATTACTCCTTGTACCTCTGTGTGCAGATCCAGGTATTGATTCAGAGCAGTATTCATCCGAGTTCATTGTCCGCATCTTACGAGATTTCGAGGTAGTTGTCCAGCGTACACATCTTCTCCATTTCCCTTCCTTATTTAGTATTAATATATTATTCCTAGACTTTGTCTATGACAATAGAAGAGTTAGTTTATTTCGTAGACGCTCATGACATGTTGACTCCGGGTCTTGGGGATGGTTGTAGACTGTTAGCTAATTGTTTTGTTTACAGATTTCGAAATTTATATGCATATTATGAATCGTTGAAAATAAGTTGAGATATTTGAAAAGAAAAATGTGAAAATTCTGAGTGCTGGCTAGCCTAGTTCCACGATAGGTGCCATCACGACCGGTTAGGATTTGGGGTCGTGACAAGTTGGTATCAGAGCCAGGTTGCATAAGACTCAACGGTCATGAGAAGGTTTAGTAGAGTCTTGCGGATCGGTATGGAGACGTCTGTACTTATCTTCGAGAGGTTGTAGAACCCTTAGGAAACATTCCACATTCTTGAATTCTTATCGTGCGAATCCATTTATTCAGCCAAAAGCGTAACTCTTTGAATTCCTTTCATGTATTCGAATGCGCACGCGAGTGCTTGGTATTAGTTGTGCGTCGGCGCTTGTGACTTCCATGGGTGAGATCTGATTTTTAACATGTTAATAATGGGCCAGCCAGAAGGACTTAAGGCCGAATTTTGTCTGTGGCTTGAGTGTTGAGATTTCATTTGGGTGAGCACATGTGTTGGGGGACTTATATGTCCGTTTGTGTCCTTATTGATGGGACTTTGTGACTAGATGACTATATGGTGAGTGTGATCATATAGTTAGATGTATTCAGGTTGTTTGATTGTGACCAAAATGAATTGGTGGGAGATGTGGAAAGAACCATTGATTATTTGACTTCTGTATTGAGTTAGAATATGGCTTCGAGTTATGAGTATTGAAGGACCTCTCGTGTAGTTTAGTTGTGGAGTGAAGTGGGTTTTCCTGTTATGTTCTGAGTTCCTGTGATGTCTTTTGAGCTGACCAATGCTCCAGTAGCATTCATGTATTTGATTAGCGGTGTATTCATGCAGTGATTGCACTCCTTTGTTATTGTATTTATTGATGGCATCCTGTCGTTCTCATGTAGCCAGGGATGGCATACTCGGCATTTGATGATGGTATCACAAGGATATAGGGAGGAGAAGCTTTGTGCGAAGTTCTCCAAGTGTGAATTTTTGGCTCAGTTCAGTAGCATTCTTGGGACACGTGGTGTCTAGTGAAGGTATCCATGTGGTCAGACGAGTGTGAGTAGAGCTTCCAGAAGCTCAAGATTCCTTGACCACAGGCCCAGTGTTAGTATTGCCATCAGCTTCAGGTTCTTATACCGCTAGATGGGATGTCTCAAGGGCAGGCAGTGGTTGTGTTTTAATGTAGGAAGGTATAGTGATTGCGTGATAGCTATGATTTTCGGAAGTGTATAGGGAGATGTCATTTTGAGTTTAAGCAGGCGGGAGTATTTCCTGCGGGTTTTCTTGAGGTGTGTGACCCTTAGGTTTATCTGTGGCAAGTTCTTTTCTACCAGTAGATGATATATGTTGTAATTTGAGTTTAGCTCGCTTGTGGGAGTTGGCATGACCATTATTATGGTGAATACAAGATTTGCATACGATTTGAGGGTTAGATGGTTTGGGTCATATAAGCTTATGGAGGATTTAGTTGAACCTCACCACAGTATGGTGGCAGTGATAATGTGGGGCATCGTAAGTTATTGTTTGTATTGATCCTTGGCTTTGAGCCAACTGGGGGAGTCCGTTAATGATAAGTTGATTACATGATTATGTGTTGTACTAGTTTCGGTGCGAGGTATATTGGTGAATCCAGTTATGACCTACAGAGGTGGAGTCTAGGAATGAATCGAGTGATGGAAATTTCTTCGATCCAAGCTATAATGTACTTTACGAATAGTGGAATTCATTAAATGATGGAGTTGCACTAGTAAGGGTAGAGCGTGCAATGTATGAGTGTGCTTGTTGTGTCAAAAGGGTGGATTACTTTCCTAGTATGTGGATTGCAAGCAGGGTCAGGCCGTTGTTTACTTGGTTAGTGTAATTGAAATTGCGTAGAGTAAATGACGTTCGAGAATGGTTCATACGGATTCAAGGTTATATGTAGCGATCGAGGATCTTCAAGGTGTGAGAAGGGCTAGAACTGAGATTTACGGGGAAGGTGTCAAGGCTTGTGGTGTATTTGCATTATCATGGATTCTATCCATCAGTATCAGGAAAGTGAAGGTAATGACTTTAGATTCGCAGGAAGTCTCTTCAGGGTAAGTATTTCTAATGTGGTGTATTTGGAGATAATTGAGGGAGTATTCAGCGGCTTATGAGCCTTAGACGGTATATTTTTATGCTCGGGTTTCGTGTGGTGAGTCGGGATTGAGAATTGCGATATTATGGCAAGAAGAAATATCAATTCGAAGGTAAGTCAGGAGGAACTTGGATAAATAGTATAGCTCAGTAGTAGGTCAGATCGGCATGATAAGGGATATGGTTAGTTCTTTGGGTGTTTATAGGCTAATGAGTTGTTACAGGTGTTTCTTAGCAATTCTCTTGGAATTTGGTAGCATGCGTAGCTTGGTTGAGTTGGAAGGATTCAGTCTTGGCGGTTTGGTGTTGTACAAATGTGATTCGAGAGTTCTTGATGGTTTCTACCACGGTTAGAGATGTATATTTATACTGGCGTGAGGTCCATGTGATGTATAGTGACTTTTCTTCTAGATGGGATCAAGTTCTTGGCTAGTTGGGTACGTAGTTGTTTTTGGCTAGGAAGGGAGCATTAAGTTCTCATATTTATCATAGGATTGCATGGCATATGCGATATTTTATGTATAGTGGAGAGTGGCATATGTGAGGTCACGGTTCAGTTCTGGAAGGAAGGTCAGAACGGGCAGTTTCAGATGATTAGGTAAAGGATACCACTATTGGGTGGCTGGATGAGAGTATACACTCGTAAAGGACAATGTGTTTAAGGCAATATGTTTGAATAAGGGTGCTTCATTGGTGTTACGGCACTCTTTTGTTGGATCGGCTGCTGATATTCAAGTTTGTTTGGTGGCACAGAGGAATTATGGGGGTATCCCTTGTGAAATGATAAAGTATTAGGGGCGTGTTACATATTTGAGTGGTGGAATTGGGATCAGATATAGTAATTGGTGCGCCCCATGGATTTTGAGACTGCGAGTTTTCATGAACAGATTATTTTTGTAGTTTTGAACTACGAGGATGCGAGCAAAGCTAGTCAAGTGTTAGTATATGTCATGATTCAGCCATTATGAACCTTTGGAGAGTTATCTACCTGTTGTGGATGACCAAAGTTGATTTAGAATATAATTATTGGTAGGCCAGTATGGGTGTGTGTTCTACACTGAGTCGGAATTGTTGACCCCAAATTGCTATTGTTGAGGGATGTACCATTTGATTATCGCTGAGCTTATTCGTGTTTTGGAGTGATCTATGAGTTACCTTTCGGTGTTTCGAGGAGCTGTGATCGTTGGTTATATATGTGCATAGGGTGTAGTTCTGTCGGGGCTTTATAGCGAGATTTGAGTAAGGTAAGTAATTGGGTGTTGCATAATCGAGAAGTGTTGGTTATGTTCTTTCTGGTTCGGGTGGCATGGTATCGTCCGATTTCCCCGTGGTTATGGAAATGCACTTTGAGTAATTGACGTTGAATTTCGCATGGTTATTGATTTTGAGCAAGGTGGCTTGGAATATGTCATGTGGTCCATCGGTTGGATGGGATCACGCTTTGCAGCTCAGTTAGGTAGAGGTATGATCCTTGGTGTCGTATTTGTGTGATATGGTTACACGATGTATGTTAGGCTTTTAGCGTGATGTGGTAATGGTAAGTGTTAGTGGCAAGATCGTCCTCTCGTGTGAGTCTTCTCTATTTTATGAATTGAGCTCTTGGGATGTTGTTATTGAGTGCACGAGTTGCACAAGTTATGGCTCTGGATGGTATAGTGGTATTGATGCTGATCAGACGAATGGTTACTAGTTTCTGTGTGTTCCTTTTATCATTGACAGTATATGAAAGGGTTAGGCTTTGCTTGATAAGAGGTTATTTACCGGTATTGGATTGTTATAAGCAACTATTGTGATTATGAGTTATCTCCACGAGTGCTTGAGTCATGCAGTGGATCATGGTATTTCATCTTGGGTTACGGATATGACTTTTTACAGTGTGCTCAGACTTATTCAGTTTATAGTTGTGGGATTTTGATCTTGTAAATTGATTCAGAAGTGAAAATGTAGTTCTAAGGTTTATGGGTCAGGATTTGATAATGAAATTTCAGTTATGTTGTGTTGTCGGACCTAGATGGGGTAGGGTGATGTGGGATCACCTCCGAATATGTGCATGGTAGGTTACACAGCAATTTTGGTGGTGTTTGGAACAACTCTGGGCACGTTCGAGGACAAACATATGTTTAAGTAGGGGAGAATGTAACAACCCGGTCGTTCGTTCCGTAGAATTTGCATTATTATTGTTGTTATTTCCCTGGAATAGGTTGGTTATACTGTTATTGATGTGTTAGAGTTGGTAGGCTTGAAATCGAAATGGTTGTAGTGAGAGTTTAGCCACTTAGTCTTTAAAAATAGCCTTAAAGTTGGAAAAGTCAACTGAGAGTTGACTTATTGTCAAACGAACTCGGAATGCGGATTTTATGGCGCGGATAACTTCGTTAGGTGATTTGGGACTTAGGAGTGTGTTCAGAATATTTTTGTGATGTCCGGTGTAGAATTAGGCTTGAATTGGCGAAAGTTAGTTTTTGGTGATATTTGGTCGGCAGTGGAAAATAGGCTATCGGGGTCGGAATGGAATTCCGACAGTTGGAACAGGTTCGTAATGTCATCTTGGAAATGTCTGCAAAGTTTCAGGTCAATCGGAGTTGTTTTGGATAGTTTCGGCATCGTTGGTAGATTTTAGAAATTTCAAAGTTCTTAGGCTTGAATCCGATGTGATTTTGGTGTTTTGAGGTTATATTTAGTGTTTTGAGAGTGCAACTAAGTTTGAATTATCATTTATGATGTGTTGGTAAATTTGGTTGGGGTCCCAAGGGGATCGGGATTGATTTCGGGTGGTTAACGGGCACTTTTGGTATTAGAAAATAGCATTTTTTGATGGTGTGTTATAGGTATAATTTTCCTCTATGCGATCGCATAGGTCAGTTGGTGAGGCCTGGGAAAACTGCTCTGTGCGATCGCAGGTGAGGAGGTGCGATCGCAGAGTAGAGAGAGTTAAAGCAGTGTGATCGCGTTGGTGGGGGTGGATCGCACAGGGTCTGGCGCGCGTGGGGGTGAGACAGCACTTTGCGGTCGTGTACATTAAGTTTCGATCGCGTGAGGGAGTGGGAAAAACACAGTGCGAGCGCAGACCATTGACCTCGATCGCGGAGAGTAATAACTGGACGGTATTAAATTAAACCATTCGCGACCATAACCTATTTTAACACCATTTTTTAACGGGAAGAAGCTTTTGAGGCGATTTTGAAGAAGGAAAATCATCGTTCATCATTGAGGTAAGTATTTTGGACCCAAACACTTGATTATAGGTGATTAAGGAACATAATCTCAATGTTTAATTCATGAAAATCAGTAGAAAAATGTGGGGTTAGGGCTTGAGATTATGAGCCCTTTAGGAGTCGATTTGACGGGTCAAACGAACTCCGATTTTAGCGTTCTTTATATGTACGGACTCGTGAGATGACGAAGAAAATTTTGGTATAAAAATTTATGAGTTCCGAGACGCGGTCCCGGGGGTCGGGTTTTAGCAAATTTCGGGTTTTGAGCTAAAATTGGTATTTTTCAATTGGAATTCATTCCTTAAGCATAATTTGATGATAAAAATCTGAACTTGGTAGATTTGGAGCATTCGGAAGTTGATTCGAAAGGCAAGCGTATTGCGGAATAGTTTTCGGGCTAGTTTGAGGTAAGTAATGTCTTTAAATCCTGTCCTGATGGTATGAAACCCCGGACTATACATCCTTCATGGATTTTGGAATGCAAAGATTGGAACTTTAGAAACATATTCCATATTTAGGCAACTATTGAGTTGCGAAACCGATTTTTAAGCCTATGCTTAATAGTATTGATATATTTTGACATGATTTGGGCTGTAAGCCATGTTTGGGGCCTAGTGCCGATCTGATTACCCCTTGGGTGCTGTTTTTACTATTTTCCTCACTAATATGTTATGATTTTTACTCAGTCTTTTCTTGATAAATTGTTTTGACACTCAGAGTATTTTGATACTATTTATTGAAAATGAAACATTATTTTTGGGTCGAGAACCCGGTATATTTATGGCCTGAAGGGCATGATGAGAGTGTCTGACTGAGTGAGGCTGCGAGCCTATGTTGTGAGGATGATATGATATGAGAGAGGTCGAGGGCCAATATTATGAGTGATTTATGCCATGATGTGGCTTGTTATAGCGCTTGGGCTGTAGGAGCCCCTCCGGAGTCTGTACACACCCCCAGTGAGCGCAGGTACCTAATGAGTGATGTTGCCCGCGAGGCTGATACTAAGTGATTGTGAGGTTTCCTGATGGGCTAATATTGAGTGACTATGAGGTTGCCTGATGGGCTAATACTGAGTGACTGTGAGGTTGCCTGATGGGCTAATACTGAGTGACTGTGAGGTTGCCTGATGGGCTGATACTGAGTGACTGTGAGGTTTCCTGATGGGCTGATACTGAGTGACTGTGAGGTTTCCTGATGGGCTGATACTGAGATTATTATGAGCAATGATTTTGGCCCGAGGGGCAGATTTATGAAAATTTTACTGAGTTTTTGACTACGATTCACTTCGTTTTCAAACTGACTTTTACTAAGAGTTTTACTGAGATATATTGAAATTATACTTGTTTCAAAGGATTTCTGGAAATTGTTTTCGAACTTATGTATTTGATGAATTCTTTATGGTGACTATGTGTTTTTACTATTTTTGTGAATTGGTGTATCTGTGTTGTGTGTTTCAAATTTCTCAAACTGTAATTTATTTTCATTACTACTGAGTTGGCGTACTCATCATTACTCCTTGCACCTCTGTGTGCAGATCCAGGTATTGATTCGGAGCAGTAGTCGTCCGAGTTCGTTATCCGCAGCTTACGGGATTTCGAGGTAGCTGTCCAGCGTCCACAGCTTCTCCATATCCCTTCCTTATTTAGTATTAATATATTATTCCTAGACTTTTTCTATGACAATAGTAGAGTTAGTTTATTTCGTAGATGCTCATGACATGTTGACTCCGGGTCTTGGGGACGGTTGTAGATTGTTAGCTTAATTGTTTTGTTTAAAGATTTCGAAATTTATATGTGTATTATGAATCGTTGAAAATAAATTGAGATATTTGAAAAGAAAATTATGAAAATTTTGAGTGGTGGCTAGCATAGTTCCATGATAGGCGCCATCACGACCGGTTAGGATTTGGGGTCGTGACAAACAGTATAGTCAACCACATAAATGAGGCAAGAAAATAATTTAGAAGTCGGAAATCAGTAAAGGGTATCAATCACAGGAAATGAGTAAAGGGTATTAATTACAGGAAGTTAGGGATTCAAACAAAATTGTACTGATTAAAGGAAATTACTACAAACTTGTGTGAATGAACGGAATAAACATAGTATAGGCAGGGAGAAGCAAAATCAGAAACCCTAATAAGCACAGTTGGGTAGAAATCACGGAAAATCAGGGATTCAACTAGAAAATAGTACTGATTAGGGGAAATTACCACAAATTTCTGTCAATAAACAAAATAAACCTAATATAGGTGGGAGAAGCAAAATCAGAAACCCTAATGAGCATAACGGGGTACAAATCACAGAAATTTAGAACATATTCATGAGAAACAGACATGCATACAAATCAAACGAACAAATCAACATAGATAGGTTCAGAACCCATAACTAAGCCAAGAAATTAGGGGTTTTAACATAGTTAATCAGGTTAAAGGGAAAACCTAAATAAACTGTTTAAACATAGTAAAGATTATAGAATAACACTTAAAATCAAAGGAAAAGTTGTTTTGAAAAGGGGTTAAGAAACCCTAGTTATGAAGACGAAGAGATGTTTTGAAAAATCAGAAAGATTTTCATGGAAAACAGTAAAATAACTCAAAATACTCTTAGATCTGTTAAGAGTCAAGAGATAAATTAGGGTTTTGAGAGAGATAACCCAGAGATAGAGAGATTCTGGCTTAGAAGCCATAGGTTTAGTAATAAAATAGGACGATCTTACTTAGACGGGCCAAGGTGGCCTGAGAACGGCAAGAACAGGCCATAGGTGTGAGTGAACAGCCACTGGTCCCTTGAGGACCTCAGAGAAGGCAAGAATCCGGGCATGGGGCAGCCATAGAGGCTAGGGGTGGTAGAGAACCACCATTAACACCGGCGAGCAAGAGAAATGGTTTAGCATGAGGAGTTTGAGAGAGAATGGGGAATGACGGCGGGCGAGTGATGAGAGAATGAGGGTTTGGGGGGGGGTATGGTCTTAGGTTAATTTAGGAAAGAACGGATCTGGTCCGTTGATCAAAATTGATCAACGGCCCAGATTAAAACAAAAATTGGGTCGGGTAGATTTAGGAATTGGGCTTGGGGTATTGGGCTGAGTATAATTCGGTGTTTGGGTTGGTCTAATTAGGATATAATTGAAATGAAAATAGGTTGTTTGTTAAATACCCAAGTTAAATAATTTATAAAATAGCTAGTAATTATAAAAAATGAATTTCATGCATAGAAAATAGTTTAAAGTGATTATTTAGTATTTTAAAAATATAAAGGACTAATTTATGGCAACAAATAGTATAAATTATATGATTGGGCTATAATTACAAAGTTATTGCAATTATAGTCAAAAGATGTCAATTTGGCTAATTTTGAAATAATTTGGTCTTAATAGGACCATAAACAATAAATCAAATCAAGAATGCTTTTGAAATTATTTGTGATGCAATTTTATAATTATTTATTGGAAATAAAATGCTGGACAAATTAATAAAAATGTGAAAAAATTATGAAAAAATAGCAATTGCTATTGATGCATGATTTTGGAAGTATATATGCAATTTTAAAATATTTTGGGAAAAATTGGGTATCAACAAGGGCTCGTCAAACTGTTTATCTATACCTGCAAGTAGGGGTGTACAAACCGAACCAGAATACCGCACCAAACCGAAAAATCAAACCAAATCGTTTAAAAAACCCGACTAGATTTGGTTTGATTTGGTTTGGTATTGAGTAAAAAAATCTGAACCAAACCAACATGTAAATATATAATTTTTATATATACTTTAAGATTTTATATAAAATTTTCTTTAAAATATCTCTATAAATATTTGGGATTCTCTTGTGGGATATAATATTTAATAGTATATGAAGTGCTACATATTTATTAACCTTAAATAATGGGTTGTATGATCACTTTCTCATCAGGTGTTACTGAAATACGTCAATCTCTTTGTTCTTCCATATTCATATCATATGTTAAGATCTATTAAATTCTTATATCTTTTTCGAATATGAAGTGATCGTTATTATTCAGCTATCATATTGGTTTTTATGTTTAATTACTAATTTGATTAACCTTGAAAATGTACATCCATGAAACATTATTGCCAGAGGACTAAAAAAAATAAGTATTATGTGTTACTAAGAAAATTATCCCATTAGAATATTTTAATAGATAATATATTTGTCATTTTTTATATTTTTACTAAACATATATTTACTTATAAAAAATTTAACAAAGTAAGATTGAAATAATATTTAAGTAACAAAAAACCCGAAAAACCGAAAAAACTGACAAAATCGAACCAATCCATACCGATATAGTTGGTTTGGTTTGGTTTTGATAAAAACCGAACCAACCCAGTCCCTGTACACCCCTACCTGCAAGCATGAATGCAGCGTCCCCAACAAAAAGGACGTCAGCACGAATAATGTATTGAGTATGTAAGGCAGAACTGAAGCATAACAATAAGTCAGCATTACTTTAAAGACATATAAGAATCAACTTGAATCTCTGACGTGCCACCGTATATGCATACTTATTGTACTTACATATGTATATATACAATGCTTCTCTTTGAGATTGTTTTTATTATCCATATCGTATGATGCATGACTACCCAACTGATCAGTGCTAACTGCTCGACCAGCCGTAGCGCGGTGGTAAATTCACGATTGCCCTACCGGTCGTAGCTCGGTGGTAAATGTGTAACTGCCCAACCGGTCGTAGCTCGGTGGTAAATGCATGACTGCCCGACCGGCCATAGCTCGGTGGTAAATGAATATGCATGACTGCCCAACCGGTGGTAACTTCCCGACCGGCCCTAGCTCGGTTGTAAATGAATATGCATGAAGATGCATGTATCACTATATTATAAACATTAACATCTTTATCAAATACCTCAATAAAGACTTAGGAGCATACTTAAACATGCTTGAATATCACTTTACAGGAATGGATAACATAGACATCCTGCTAAAAGTAGAATCACTTTTGGAATAGCATTACGTTTACATATCGTTACTTGGATCATGCCAAAAGAAAGAAGGATTAGCCTTAACATACCTGAAGTAGGGAAAAGTCCGTATGATATTCTTGGAAAAGATTGCACCGTACTCCTTTAGAACCGCAAAATTTTATGTTGCTAAGCTCCTAATAATTCTTGTTGGAATCGTTTGGTTGCAAGAAGTCTTGTTTAAAATTAGTAAGAATTGCTAACGTTCTGTAGTGTCTTTGTATTCAAAATATGATGATAAATAAAGTTTTGTAGTTAATACATTACTTTTACAAGTCTTTTTATTCCAAAATATGAGAAATAAAGTGTTTTGTACTTAATACATTATTTTGCCACCTAACCAAAAATGACTAAGAGTCATTTGTCTAAGAAGTAGCTTGCTTCCACGTGGGGGATTTTAATCTTTATTCAATTTATTAGTTAATTAGGTAATGTTCCGTTACCCGATAATTAACCATATAATTAAGAATTATCTCAAATTACTTAAAAATACTATTCACTTTTAACACACTTTATGTACCCTACTATCATGGTCATATGGTACCATATAAATCAATATATACACTATTATTTCATTAAAACATCCATGTAAAAATGCACATATTTTCTAAACTTCTAATTGTTCTAATATCATATAAAGAGTACAAATTTTTGTACGCTTAATTCTTAAAATGATAAAAAGATAACCTCCTTTTGTTGTGAAAAAAATAATTTCTATATTTACAATAAAGAAAATCTCAAAAACTTTCTCATATTAGTTGTATAATTTATCATATCCGAAAATAGTAATAGTGGTAACTATCCAAAATTATACTTATAAAAATTTTACTAAAATACTTCACTTAAAAAAAAATACCACACTAACATAATATCTAATGGTATCAAGGTTGTAAACTTACAGGGTCTCATAATAATAATAATGTCTTAAACCCTCTATAACCTCCTAATGCTAAGGTACGGGATGTAACATCATTCTTCATAGAGTGTCAAACTAAAACATGATTTGGAACCAACCTAAAGAACTTCAAATGTCAATCTAGTATAATCATAGGCAGGAGGCAAGTAGAGCACAAGTTTCACGTGAAGGTTCTAACATGACAGTTCTAATGAGAGTAAGGTCATAAATAGCATATCAAAATACTAGTGGTACAGCTTGGCCAACATCATGAAACTTAACATGGTGAAAATAGATCATAGCACAAAGGCTCTACAGAAACTTATGACATGTGAAAGGACAGATCAACTATACATTAACATGTCAGTTGACCATACATAAGAGAGGAAATGGGATATTTATCCTAAAGTCTTAGATAATGCTAAAGAGCATGGAAACAAGTTTAGGTTAGATCTTAAGGAAGTATTGGATCTATATAGTTGTGACCAGTTTGCAAAGAACAATTGAATAGACACAATACTAAGCACAAAGGAAAGGTCTGAAGAGGATTCTATAACAAACAATAGGTAATCATGATAGTCAGATTCATTCAAAGCAAAGAGATGTTTTCATAAGAGTTTCAGTATAAGACACAAAGCAAGGTATGAAGAGGATTCTATAACTAACAATAGGTAATCATGATAGTCAGATTCATTAAAATAGCACGCATATAATAGGCATGCGTTGAAACTCAATGTTCAAACATGTTCAGATGCTACAAAACTGATTCTAGAGGAAAACAAGAAAACCAACATAAAATTGCAAGATATAGTGAAGCACACATATTAATCCAACACAAACTAAGAACAAGCTGGAATCTATCACATATACTGAAAATGCATTCAACTATCAAAGGACATAGGATTATAGGGGAGTATAGAACGATATCATGGCAGTATAGTACATGGATTCATAACTAACAAAATAACTAAATCATGCTCACATAATTTAAACGTCTTTAATACATAGAACACATAAAGATATAAAGAAGAAAATAGTTAACACTGCAAGAGTTAAAGGCACTAACCAGTAGCGAAATTAAACGAGTAAAAGGACAAGGATTTTAGAATACTGGTAGCAAAAACCTTAGATCTCCGATGTTTCAGAGTTCACAAGATCCTCGTAAGGGCCTCGAGCAGTGCTTGCACCGGAGGAGGATGATAATATTATGGCATTGACTTTCAGTCGGCCAAAGAGCTAAGTGTTCATAGAAGATGAACGAGTGAGGAAAATATATTGAGTGTAATAGCAGTGGTAATTAGGTTTTTCTAGAGGGGAATTGGGGAGGGGTTTATATAGTGGTAGAAATTGACCAAACAAACACGAAAAACATTCGATCAATCACAAATAAGGAAATAAAATATCACATGCAACCAATAATAGAACCGAAAAAGGAGAAGTCAAAATTTCAAACCCTAGTTGGGTCCAATGGCCATGAATCTAGTTGGAAATGCAAGAATCGCTCATTGCAGAGTACATATAGATGAAACATCAGCCAGATCTTCACAAAAATATAGCCAAATCAGGCCCGTCTTGAAAGGTAAAATTTACCAAAATTATGTAAATATCAAGTAACACCATGAACGCGTGAGTAGTAGCAGAATAAGGCAAGAGAATTATGAAAAGACTCCATATTGGGGCCGGATTCGGAGGGGATTTGAGGTATTGCGGCTAGGGTTTCTCATAGACGAGAGAGTGCAAGGGAAAGGGGGCGGAGGCCTTAAGGGAAATTGGGATTAGGGTTAGAGGGGTTGGATAATTAAAAGAGGTAGATAGTTTATGGGTCGTTGATCTCTAAGATCAACGGCCAGGATTAAAAGAACAGTTGGGGCGGGTTGAATAAATGGGTCGTGACTGGGTTGGGTTAAAATGATCATTTGGTTTGGGCTAAAAGGGTTGGGCCATAGATATGAGTTTGTTTGGTCCGAAAATTAGCTCAAAATTGGTCCAGATTTCAAATAAGAGATTAAAGGGAAATAGTTTACTAAATTAGTTAAACAAAAATATAAAAAATGCTATTTATGCAACATAATAATTTAAAATAATAGTAGAAGATTATTAAAATATAAAAAAATATTTTGACCTTGAATAAAATGACAAATGCAATAAATTACAAAATATGGGTTATTATTGCAAGATTGTGTAAATAGCCTAAAAATACTAATATAATTATATTTTATTAAATGAAGTAAAAAATATTTAAAAACATAAATGAATTCAAATGATAACTTGGATGATTAAGTCATCGCAAAAATAATTTAAGGAATAATTACAAAATATTCAAGTAACTTAAATGCAAGAAAAATTAATTTAAAACTCTAAAAATTATGGAAAATTATGAAAAATGTGTGTATAAATCTTGTAAATTAAACAATGATGCAGAATGACATCTTGAAAGGATATATGCTATTTGAAAAAATGTGAGGGCAAAATTGGGTATCAACACCCAATGCATCTATGTTTGTAGTCATTGATCATTTTACTCGCTTTCTAGGTTAGTTTACATTTTTGCAGTTAGTTATAAATATTTTCACAATCACCTTCTAAGTGTTTGGCTTAGCATAATAAGTGATTGTTCTCTATGGAATTCGACCCGACTCATAGTTGGGTAAATTATATTACATGCAACCGTGTCCATTTACTTTTTAGTAGTGAATTTAGACGTCATCATGTATTTATGCTTTGTGGACCCCTTGTTATTATATATGGGAGACTAGGTGTCACAACCCAAACTACCAAGTCGTGATGGCGCCTATCATATTACTAGGCTAGCCGACTCATTACCCAAAACGCAATGTTTCATTTCAATAATCCCTTTTATAACTATTTAATCATAAATCTTTCGTAAGAAATCCCAAAACAAGAAAAAAAACAAATGCGGAAAAATAACAACCCGACATCGGGTGTCACTAGTCATGAGCATTTACGATACAAGTTTGATAGTGCTAGGACCAATAAGGTCTGGAATATCTATTGAAAATAACAACAGGAAGATAAGAGGGAGAAGAGTAAGGTTGCGATCGCCATGCAGCTACCTTGCTAACCCCAAAGATCCGCGATGGATGAATCAACACTCACTCGAACGTCCTGTGACACTTGGATCTACACACATGGTGAAGGGAGTAATGTGGGTACGCCAACTCAGTAAGT
This sequence comes from Nicotiana undulata, assembly GCA_005239495.1. Taxonomy (NCBI): domain Eukaryota; kingdom Viridiplantae; phylum Streptophyta; class Magnoliopsida; order Solanales; family Solanaceae; genus Nicotiana; species Nicotiana undulata. Next base: position 15,573 of record ML281758.1, read on the forward strand.
AACAACCACAAATATAGGCTGAGTAGCAGTGACGAGCAGTAAAAAAACATATAAAGAACATAATATGAAATCTCAGTGAAACAACATACTTTCAAATTAGTTTTTGAGTCAAAACATCTCGTAAAAGTCCAGTTTTGATAGAAAACATTTGTAGATATTTTTCAACAGTTTCAATAGAGGATCAATGCAAAATAGAGTGGGGAAAATGATGAAGTCATAGACATCCCCTCGCGCAAAATATCACTCATAAATAGCCCCTCGGTCAAGCCTCACAGTCACTCATAAACAACCCCCGGGGCAGACCTCACAATCACTCGTAACAGCCCCTCGCGCATACCTCACCATCGCTCATGCCTCCCAGTCACTCATCACTCGGCACTCGACACTCGCACTCAGTAGGTACCTACGCTCACTGGGGGTGTGTACAGACTCCGGGGGGCTCCTTCATCCCAAGCACTATATCAAGCCAAATCGTGGCATAATTTCACTCAGGCTCTCCGCCTATAATAAACATGATGCAACGTGCAGACGGATCCCATATAATATCCTCACCAATCAGGCCCTCATCATCACTCTGTCATAAACCTCACAAGCCACTCGGGCATTTCAGTAAAATCAGGGAACTCAGCCCAAAACAACATTTATGTGCATCAAAGTAGAGTAATAAAACTGAATTATACAGTAAATAGTAAGAATCATGACTAAGTGTATATTTCAAATCAAAATAATAAGAGGATAGTAATAAAAATACTCCTTAGGGTCCAAATAGTACCGGCACAAGGCCCAAACATGGCATTCAGCTGTAACGACCCGGTCCATCGTTACGTAAAACCTGCATTATAATTGTTGTTATTGACTTGTTATAGATTGGTTATACTGTATTTGATGTATTAGAGTTGATAGGCTTGAAATCGAATGGTTGTAGTGAGAGTTCAGTCAATTAGCCTTTTAAAAATAGCCTTAAAATGGGAAAAGTCAACTAAGGGTTGACTTGTTAGTAAATGACCTCGGAATGCGAATTTTATGGCTCGAATAGCTTTGTTAGGTGATTTGGGACTTATGAGTGTGTTCAGAATAATTTTGTGATGTCCGGTGTAGAATTAGGCTCGAATTGGTGAAAGTTAGTTTTTGGCGATTCCGGTCGGCAGTGGAAAATAGGCTATCAGGGTCGGAATGGAATTCTGACAGTTGGAACAGGTTCGTAATGTCATTTTGGACTTGTCTGCAAAATTTCAGGTCAATCGAAGTTGATTTGGATAAATTCGGCATCATTGGTGAATTTTAGAATTTTCGAAGTTCTTAGGCTTGAATCCGATGCGAATTTGGTATTTTGATGTTAGTTTTGGTGTTTTGAGGGTGCAAATAAGTTTGAATGATCATATGTGAGGTGTTGGTATGTTTGGTTGGGGTCCCGAGGGGCTCGGGATTGATTTCGGGTGATTAACGGACTCATTTGGACTTGAATACATAGCTGGTTTTCTGGTTTTTGCACAGCAGTAATTTCTTCACTGCGATCGCGTGGGGATGTGTGAGATCGCGGAGAGTTAAATTTGGGGCAGGAAAAATTGTATTGTGCGATCGCGTGGAATGGCCTGCGATCGCGGAGAAGGGGGAGAGGGCCCAGTGCGATCGCGTGCACAGTGTTGCGATCTCGGAGGTCTGGGGAAAGTTGGTCAGTGCGATCGCGGGTCTTTGACTGCGATCGCGGAGAGTAAAATAACTGGGCATATTTAAATAATCCTTCCGCGACTTAAACCCTCTTTTTCACCATTTTTGTACGGAAAGGAGCTCTTGGGGGCAATTTTGAAGAGGGAAGTTCTTGTTCTTAATAGAGGTAAGTGTTCTAATCATTAAAACTCGATTATGGGTGATTATAGAGCATAAAACCAGTGTAAATTCATGGAAAATCAGTAAAAAAATTGGATTGTAATGGCTTGAGATTATGAGACCTTCAAGGGTCGATTTGAGGGGTCAAACGAACTCCGATTTTGGTGTTCTTTATATGTACGGATTCGTGAGAGGGCGAAGAACATTTTGGTAGAAAAATTTTTGAGTTTCGGTATGCGGGACCGGGGGTGGGGTTTTGACCGGTTTTCGGACTTTTTAGCTAAATTTGATATCTTTCGATTGGAATTCGTTCCTTCAGCATATATTGATGATAAAAATATAAAGTTCGTAGATTTGGAGCCTTCGGAGGTTGATTCGAGAGGCAAGCGCATTGCGGAATAATTCCGGGCTAGTTTTGAGGTAAGTAATGTCTTTAAATCCTGTCCTGAGGGTATGAAACCCCGGACTATGCACCCATTGACGGGTTTTGAAATAAAAATGTGGAAACTTTGGAACATGTTTCCTATTTAGGCGACTATTGAGTTGTGAAACCGATTTTTAAGCCTTTTCTTAATTAGTATTTATACATTATGATATGTTTTGAGTTGTAAGTCGTGTTTGGAGCCTAGTGCCGACTTGTTTACCCTTCGGGGGTTATGCTTTACTATTTTCCTCACTGATATGTTATGATTTTTACTCAGTCTTTTCAGTGAAATTATTTTGACACTCAGAGTATTTTGATACTACTTCTTAAAAATGAAACACTATTTTTGGGTCGAGA
>ML281760.1:0-18849 GCA_005239495.1 Nicotiana undulata
TACCTATTCCCTCACCAAAGTTAGGCAAGACACTTACCTCGGTCCAAAAAATGCAATTCAAGCTTCTAATACCGCATTTCCTCTCGAATCCGACTCCGAGACGATACTATCTAATTATAATCAATTCAGTAATATCAATATTGACTCATTAATACAATCCCATAGTCTAAATATACAATTCCTAGCATTCCTCCAAAATTTTCAAAATTCGACCCCGGGCCCGCTTGGTCCAAACACGAGGCTTGGACCAAAACCCGATCACCCATACCCCCACGAGTTCAAATATATGTTTTGTTTTGAAATACGACCCCAAGTTGAGGTTGAATTACCCAAAATCTCATAAACCCTATCTCTACCCAAAACCCCTAATTTCTACTTTGATTTTAGGATTTTAGGCCTAGATTCTAGTGATTGATGAAAATAGGAGAAATGATGTTAAGAGCACTTACCTATGGAACTATGGACGAAAAGTTCTTCAAAAATCGCCTAGGTGGGTTGGGGAAGAAGAAGAGTTGTGAAAAATGGGAGAAATCCCGAAATAATTCTGTTTTGGGACTTTAAAAACGACTGGGCAAAATTACCCTTTGCGTTCGCGGGCCCCAGGTCGCATTCGCGAAGGTTTAGAAGTTCTGGCCTAAGCGTTCGCGGTTGAGGGACCGTGTTCGCATAGGGTAAATGACCCCCAACCCCCCCTGGACACTGACTGTGCGCGTTCGCGCTCTATGCGATGCGTTCGCATAGGGTCCTACCCCTGAGCCTCCGCATTCGCACCTTGGAGGGTGCGTTCGCATAGCCTAAGTCACCCCTGCCCTCCGCGTTCGCACCACACTGGGTGCGTTCGCATAGCACAAATTACCCAGCTCCCCCAGACCCCACTTTTACTCTATGCGTTCGCATCCCCTTGGGTGCGTTCGCATAGAGTAAGTACCTGGACACCAGCAAATTGAAGAAAAACCAGATTTTTCATGCATTTCACACCCCGTTAACTACCCGAAACTCACCCGAGCCCTCGGGCCTCAAAACCAAAAACACACACGACTCCCAAATCATTATACGAACTTGTTCAAGTACTAAAACCACCGAAATAACATCAAAATCAATGAATTAAACCTCAAAACTCCTAGAATTTTCTTAAAACTTCATAAGGCTCAATTATTCCAATTTTGATCCGAAACACGTCATTTTAAGTCTGGTTTACACCAAACTTTATAGATAACTCACATAACATATATTAAACCTGTTCCGGGCTCCGGAACCATAATGCGGGCCCGGTAACACATATTTCAAATCAAATTTCATTTTCAAAAGCCTTTATTATTTTCAGAAATCAATTTTCTTTAAAAAATTCATTTCTCGGGCTTGGGACCTCGAAATTCGATTCCGAGCATACGCCCAAGTCCCATATTATTCTACGGACCCTTCGGGACCGTCAAATCACGGGTCCGGGTCCGTTTACCTCAAATATTGACCAAAGTCAACTTTAATCAACTAATCATTATAAAAAAATCAACTTTTCACATAAAAGCTTCCTGGCTACACGCCCGGGCTACGCACGCATATCAAAGTGAGATTCACGGAGGCTTTCGGGGCCTTGGAACACAGATTTAGCTAAATTATCAAAGGATGACATTTTGGGTCATCACAATCTCCACCTCTAAAACAAACGTTCATCCTCGAACGGACATAGAAAGGTAACTGAGTCTGGGAAAAGGTAGGGATAACGGCTCCGCATATCAGACTCGGACTCCGAAGTAGCTGCCTCGACAGGCTGACCTCTCCAATGAACACGAACCGAAGGATAACTCTTCAACCTCAACTGACGAACCTGCCTAGCTAATATGGATACTGGCTCCTCCTCATAAGACAGTTCCTGGTCTAACTGGACACCGCTGATGTCAAGAACATGAGACGGATCCGCAATATACCTCCGGAGCATAGATACATGAAACACTTGATGCACGCTGATAAATGCGGTGGCAAGGCAAGTCTGTAGGCCACCTCTCCTACCTTTTCCAAAATCTCAAACGGACCAATGCACCAAGGGCTCAACTTGCCCTTCTTCCCGAACCTCATCACGCCCTTCATAGGCGACACTCTAAGGAACACCTGATCTCCTATCATGAAGGTCAAATCTCAAACTCTGCGATCCTCATAACTCTTTTGCCTGGACTGAGCTGTACAAAGCCTATCCTGAATAATATTCACCTTGTCCAAGGCATCCTGGACTAACTCAGAACCCAACAATCTAGCCTCTCCTGGCTCAAACCATCCAACTAGAGATCGACACTGTCTACCATACAACGCCTCGTACGGAGCCATCTGAATGCTCGACTGATAGCTGTTGTTGTAGGCAACTCAGCTAAAGGCAAGAACTGGTCCCATGAACCACCGAAATCAATAACACAGGCCGTAACATATCCTCCAAGGTCTGAATAGTATGCTCGAACTGACCGCCCATCTGAGGATGAAATGTTGTGCTCAAAACAATATGTGTGCCCAACTCTCGCTGAAATACTCTCCAGAAATGGGAGGTAAACTGAGTACCTCGGTCCGATATAATGGATATGGGCACACCATGCAATCTAACAATCTCTCTCATGTAAATATTTGCCAACTTCTCTGCTGAATACGACACTGATACCGGAATGAAATGCGCTGACTTGGTCAGCCTATCCACAACAACCCAAACTGCATCAACCATCCTCTGAGTCCATGGGAGCCCAACTACAAAGTCCATGGTGATACGCTCCCACTTCCACTCCGGAAGCTGAATCTGCAGCATCAACCCACCGGATCTCTGGTGCTCGTACTTCACCTGCTGGCAATTCAAGCACCGAGCTACATAAGCTACAATATCCGTCTTCATTCTACGCCACCAATAATGCTGCCGCAAGTCCTGGTACATCTTTGCGGCGCCCAGATGAATGGAATACCGGGAACTATGGGCCTCCTGAAGTATCAACTCACGAATTCCATCAATATCAGGCACACAAATACGGCCATGCATCCTCAGAACTCCCTCATCATCCGCTATGACCTGCTTGGCACCTCCGTGCCGAACCATATCTCTAAGAGTGAATAAGTAACAATCATCATACTGCCTGGCCCGAATACGATCACACAATGAAGAACGGGCTACGGTGTGGGCCAACACACTTCCAGTCTCAGACACCTCCAATCTCACAAATCAGTTGGCTAAGGCCTGAACATCCAATGCAAGAGGTCGCTCCCCGACTGATAAATAAGCTAGATTGCCTATACTGACTGACTTCCGGCCCTAAGCATCGGCCACCACGTTGGCCTTCCCCGGATGATAGAGAATAGTAATATCATAATCCTTCAACAATTCTAACCATCTCCTCTGCCTCATATTCAACTCCCTCTGCTTGAACAGATACTGCAAGCCCTTGTGATCAGTGAATACCTCACATGGCACCCCATATAAATAATGCCTCCAGATCTACGATGCATGAACAATAGCTGCTAACTCCAAGTCATGAACTGGATAATTCTTCTCGTGGACTTTCAACTGACGAAAAGAATAGGCTATGACCTTGTCATCCTGCATCAACACTGCACCCAGCCCAACCCGTGAAGCATCACAATACACGGTGTACGGTCCTGAACCTGTGGGCAACACTAACACTGGTGCCGTGGTCAAAGCTGTCTTGGGCTTTTGAAAGCTCGCCTCACACTCATCCGACCACCTGAACCGAGCACCCTTCTGAGTTAACCTGGTCATCGGAGCTGCTATAGATGAAAGGCCCTCCACGAACCGGCGATAATAACCTGCTAGGCCCAAGAAACTCCAAATCTCTGTGGTTGAAGTGGGCCTAGGCTAATCTCTAACTGTTGAAACCTTCTTGGGATCCACCTGAATACCCTCTGATGAAGCCACATGGTCTAGAAATGCAACTGAACCCAACCAAAACTCACACTTGGAGAATTTGGCATACAACTGACTATCCCTCAGAGTCTGGAGGACGACTCTACGGTGCTGCTCATGCTCCTCTCGGCTGCGAGAGTATATCAAAATATCATGAATGAAAACAATAACGAACGAGTCCAAATAAGGCATGAACACTCGGTTCATCAGCTCCATAAAACCAGCGGGGGCATTGTTCAATCCAAATGACATCACCAAGAACTCATAATTCCCATAACGAGTGCGAAGGGCTGTCTTAGGGACATCAGGCGCCCTAATACTCAACTGATGGTACCCAGATCTCAGACCAATCGTGGAGAACACTGTAGCACCCTGAAGCTGGTCTAATAAATTGTCAATCCCCGGCAAATGACACTTATTCTTAATAGTAACCTTGTTCAATTGCCGGTAGTCAATACACATCTTCATTGAGCCATCTTTCTTATTAACAAACAACTCTGGAGCGCCCCAAGGAGAAACACTAGGCCTAACGAAGTCTTTACCCAACAAATCCTGTAATTGCTCCTCCAATTCCTTCACAATACTGATATCGAGATACGATGCTTGAAGACCTCATAATTACCCAAAATAATGTGCCTCATCTAACGCCACCTGGAGCGGGCACCTACCTTGTAAGTTAAGGCTCCATAATTATAGCACGAATTTAGCAAATTACACACAGATGGTTAATTAGTTTATTTATTTATTTATTTATTAATATTATTATTATTACTCCTATTTTATACATAAATCTTTAACAAGCATCACTTCCTACCAGTACTATAGTAAAAAGAAACAAAATTTAATTCACAAGGGAGAATTTAAACACAAGAATTTCCATCACAAGGATCTCATCTTTACATAACTTCCACCGCGGATCGTAGCCCGACTAAAATATACCAAATCATAATGACACGTGAGGATCTCGTCCTCAATTCTGAATCACAAGAAATATGCATATCGTTCCAATTGAAACATTCCATTTCCTTCATTTAAATATTTTTCGTTAAACAAATTTTCAACACGTAATGGTAAACACAGTTATTCCCATAGAATTTCTCAATACAAGTATTCACATAAGTATATTTTATTAGATAAGCATAAACGAATTAAGTTCAGAAAATCATCACTTTATAATACTTATGGATTGTTCTTTTAATGAAATCATTTAATGTAACGTCCTCATCCATACCATAGAAAATATAACAACAGATTGGGTCTCCACCACTAGGAATCTAACCTCCACTTTCGACATTCCGACGTCATTTAGTTGAGTTGTAGCTGAAAGGGGGGCACGTAGCCTGAGTGCTCTGATGAAATATGACTCTTCCAAGATAGGGATACCACTAACCGACATAAAGTATCATCCTGCCCAGAGTCGTCCAAAATTTACAATCATTTTTGAGTCCTTTAATGAGTCTGGGGACCCGCTCTCTGGCTATACGAACAAATGTAAGAGGATGACGGGTTAACTTATCGAACCTGATAGCATATTCTGATACCGTCGTATGACCTGACGCAGCCGTGACTTCCACGCTGAGTAGACTTTTGTAGACTTAAAGTTGTTTGAATAACTCCTTTGGTACTGGAGTATGGGGTTATTAAGGAGGTAGGCGTACCGAAATTCCCAGCTTTAACTCTTGCAGAAATCCCCGGCCTAATACATTCCAAACCACAACCGATATGACACGCGGCCTCGCAATCTATTCCTTGACAGTGGACTTCCCCCACGTGGCACTAAGTCATAGGTCACAATACCTAATAATCCACGATGTTAAACTTCACAGCTCATATAAATCAACCCCATTGCCTTACACTTATTCCCATGGTGTGCAATACTTCATGGAAACGGTCAAGAAAATCATCTGGGTCTTCAAAATATATACCACTGAAATGGAGTGGAACTTGTTTGGTAACTTGTCCAACCTCAATAAACGGACTAGTGCATCCTGCAACCATGGAGTAGCTACAAACCCTTCCGGAATCTGAACTAGTCCAACATATACTGACTGAGCTAGAACCTCCGCATCTGGATCCATTTGAGACTGTACAATAAGTGTTGATGTTCGAGCTTTAGACTGCGCTCTGCTTCAGTCTCTTCCCTCGATCGTAGCTGTCACTGGGGCTTCCTCTCTTGTTCGGTCGTAGACACTTCGCGTGTTGTCGAGATTAGTGAGAGGACAAGAGTAGGCAAGTTCAATCATTAATGAATGAATAAGTTTGCACGATGGAGATGAAGAAATGTGGAGTTATTCCCTAACTTTGCAGCCTCTGGGGGATAAAAACAAACGTCTCCGTACCGATCCCTCAGACTCTACCAAGTTCGTTTGTGAGTTGTGAGACCTAAGCAACCTAGGGCTCTGATACCAATTGTCATGGCCCGTAGGTGGGATTTCGGGTCGTGACAATAATTTGGCACACTTTGTATATAACTTGAATTTTTTTTCATTCCTCAGCTCAATATAAAAGACCTACTTCTAATATATATTTTTTCCAACGCTCTTTTTTGTTTCTTTTTTTCTTCTGTTTCGTTATATAAGCTAATTGTCATCCAAGAATTCGATTGTATTTAGCTTCATATAAATTATACTTTGCCATACATAAATGAGAATATAATCACAGTATTTGAAGATATGATCAGCCATCTCTGGTTCCTCCTGTATTTGTTAGTAGCTTATTAATTTATTACAAGATAGAGTGTTGTTCCTCTGCCACTATATTTGAGAATTTAGTTATTTTTAATTTGATCAATTTATTACGGTTGATTGAAAACTTGAAGTATACAAGTCCACTAATGAAGACCGTTCAAAGCTTCGATTTCAAAAATTAAAATTTTCGAGTTTGATAGTTCTTTGAACTGGATATCGTTCCGGATGATTGAAACATCAAGAGGAATTAAAAACTTAAATTTGAATTTATTTGGAATAGATTTGAGTTAAATTTCAGAAGAGGTGCAAGGAAAAGATAGAGTCAGTTTTTGTATAATAGTGTATAATATTGTATAATAGTATATATGGGTATATAAATATCTCTTATACACTATAATACACTTTTATGCACTTATATACATAATGCACCCTGAAAAGTGCAATCCTTATTCATAACCAGTCTAAATCTTCATTAAATGACTTTAAATTTTATAAACAACCTCCTTACATTGTTTCTAACAAGTCTAAATAACAACACCATTAAAACTATTACAAAATCAAATTTGAAATTTACCCAACTTATTTAAACTTGTTAAACAATAGTGTGCTGCCTTAAAAACCTAATTTTTACCACCCAAATAGATTTGGTTTGTTGAACTAACGTTTTGAGTCACAATTACTAATTCGGAGATTGGTTAGAAGCTTGAGTTTAAAAAAAATGCGATTTAGAGAATCTATTTGGATTTGGATATTAAGAGCCTGTTTGGCCATACAAAAAATTTCACTTTTTTTTCTTTCTGAAATCAATGTTTGACTATTAAAGTTTCAATTTTCACTTTAGGTTGAATTTCGTAATTTTTCGAAAATTTGGAAAACTCTAAAAAGTTATTTTTAAATTTTTTCACTTCAGATCACTCTCAAAAATCCAAAAACGACCCAAAATTGTATTCATGTCCAAACGCAACCCAAATTTTCGAATATCATTTTCACTTTTTTCAAAATTTTACAATTTTTATGTCCGAACGCCCACTAAATATTGGCCTATTGTTTTTAAGCTACATCTTTGCGAATTTTTGTGTAGTCCACCTAGTTGCATTGTGATGATAGGCTATAATTGCATATTTTAGTCTCTTATTACACTCTAATTTACTGCACTTTAATTGAGTTTGAGCTTTAATAGCTAGTGTTTTGCACTAATTGTGTGTTTTGTGCCTTTTAGGAGTGATTTCGAGCTATATAGATGTTATGGAATGAATTCAAGTGATTTGGAGCTTTTTAATCTGAGTAAAACCCCAAGGAATTAAGCCAGGATCGTGTTCGGGAATCAACGGATGATAGTTAAGAACGAACGATGAATCGAGTGGCATATTGCGCACTATCTAGTAAAATATACATACCTTTCCACTCAGAACTCCATTTTAGCTCCACGATATATGGTTGGAAAGCTACTTCAAAGGTATACAACTTTCATGTTTTACGTTTTTTCAAATTCCAAACAGAATAGGGTGAAGAGTGCACGGAAAATGCGCGGCTTCGCACTAACCGCGCATGTCAGGCAGAATACTGGCCGAAGTGCGCGGCCGCGCACGTTCTGTCCAGGAAAAGTATCCTTTTTCGCGTAGGAAAAGGTATAAATATTTGGACCTGACGGTATTGTGAGGACCTTTGACACAGATTCGACCTAAGGAGGCAAGAATACGCTAGGAGCAAGGAGGAAGATTTAACCACAAGTTTTTACTTCCTCTTCCTATTTTTCATTGTTGGTTATGACTTTTAGAATTATAGTTTTACATACTATTATAATTAGACAATTTGCTATCTTGGATTTTGATGGAACCTCTTGGAGGATGAATTCTTGTTATGTTTTAATATAATTTAACCTTTGAATTTGTCTATTTTTTCAACTACGTGCTTATTTCAATTGGTTGAATGGTCATCAATTTGACTGTGCCTATTTATTATGTGTTGCTTGAGAAAGGATACATATTTAGGTGGTTGTTGAACAACGTCACTCCTAACGTATGAGAGAAATCAAATATATCGGGTTTAAAGGTAGGTTTAGAAATAACAAAGCCTTGACGTGGTCATAATGAGCGGTTAGATAATGCTAACTAGCGTAGTTCAAGAGAATATGTCTAGTAAATTATTGTAGTTGATCAAGAGAGAATTACGGCACCTAAAGTTCTCACCTTCACTAGAGAATACATAGGCAAAATTGTAGGGAACATAGCGAGAAAGATTCCGACAATTGGGGAAATCATAACTCTAGACCTCCTTAATTTAGTCTCCAACCCTAAGTATATTTAGTTGTTAATTTACTTCTTTAGTTTGTTTGTCAATTAGTTAGATATAAGAATCTTAATATTTATAATTTAGGAATTGTTTGAGATTGTCTTCTTAGTGATATTGAACAGTTATAGCGAAACCTTAGTTCTCTGTGGGATTCGAATCTGGACTCTTAGACCGGATTATATTTGCAGCGACCGCTTATCCTTTACAGGACTAGAGTTGGGCGTGATCAAATTTTGGCGTTGTTGCCGGGGAACTAACGGTGTAGTTGTAGGTATACATATTTCTAGGTTGCAAAATTGAACTTTTATTGTTGTTTTCTTGTATCTGATTATTTAAAAAAAAAATATTTTTTGACTTGAGAGACATGGCATCTTGGAAGTATGAGAGTTTTGATGTTGGTAATTCTACTTTTGATATTCCTTATGCATATTTTGGAGGAAACCACCAATTGTAAAATTATCAAAATATTTCCGAGAGCAAGTTATGCACACCAACTCAATATTATGTGTGGAATGTGTGTGATATGTGTGGTGGTCATAGCTGGTCAATTTCATGGTTGCGCTTATATTTCTTATCCTCCCCTAACCCCTTACTTTGATGGTTCGTCGTTTGCTTGTGAAGTTAATAGGAACAAAGAACCCAGGAAAGCTGACCTGAAAGAGATCAAAGATATGTTAAAATGCCTTATGGAACAAAATAATGAGAAACAACTGCAGATAGAAAGGCAAGAGGCAAATATTCGCAACTTGGAGGCTCAAGTGAGTCAAGTATTGAAGCTTTTAATGCTCAACAAAGAAATTTTGTGGATAGTAGCCAAAAGAAGCATGTATTAGATGCAGAAATCGAGGTGCTAACGGAGGAGGTCAGAGTAGAACTCCAACAATCAATCGAACTAGATTTTGAGGATGTCGATGTTGTAGAAGAGATACTAGAGTCAACCAAGGACATTGATGATACATATTTAGCTTACTCTAGTGTCATGGGTATTGAAGAAGTAGACAGTCCCAATGTTCATGTAGTTGAGCGCATTGGTCCACACTCCAAGCACTTTTTCGCATTGTGTTTGGATGATGATATAGAAATTGAGTCATCCGGGCCACTTGAGGAGTCAGGAACGAGGAACAATGTGCCTACATTCTAGAATTCTTCTTGCTAGAAAGTCGAAATTACACACCTCATCTAAAGGTCAAGAAGTGCAGAATACTACATTGTTTCCTTGGGCCAATTGGATTCGTTCCACCACCCTAGGAGCATAATCATAAGCTTGAATCAAAACTCGGGGTTCAATTCATAAGCTCGAGGTGGAGGCAAAAAGCAGTTCATGTCGTGCCGTGACGTTAAATCAAGCGCTTGTCGGGAGGCAACCCGACTTTACTTTTTTATATATATTTACTTTATTTTTTATTAGTGTATTATTCTTTTAGTGTCGATTATTGATTTTCTTTTAGGATCATGAAAAGCAAAGCCATTGGAAGGATGCACCAACAAACCAGATGGTTGGAACTAAGTGTGAGGTACCCGCACGAAGGACCAGGCCTGGAAGAAGTCTAAGTACCACATGAGCTGCTAGTGCTTCGGCCTTTGACCTACCAAAGAGTTTCTTTTACCCTCTTATAGTTATGATGTGCATCGGGGACAATGCACAATTTTAAGTGTGGGTGAGAGATTATTTGTGTGACTTTCCATGCTATTTTAGTTGTGTTAGATCAATTGAATATTTTTTTTTACAAAAATAGAAAAGGTTGGACTTTTCCAGACGATGGATCTATTAGATAATTTTCTTGAGGGACTTAAGTCTAAAGAACAAAAAAAGATATTCTTTGTAGGTAGTAGTAATTCCCTTTTGGTTTTTCTTTGTGTCGCGGTTCTTTTTCAAGGGTTTTGTTTGAACCGAGTGTAGTTAGTTTTCCTTTTTTTGGAATAGGAGTCATTGTGGTGTGTTCTGAATTGAAGCAATATCTCTTGACTTTGTTATGCCTTGAGAATAGTGAGTACTTTGGTTGTGATGCTTAGGCTCAGTTTTTTACTCTTGTATAAGTACCTTAAATTGTATTTTAACTTTGCTTAACTGCTTTGAGTAGAGTGTCTTGGTGAAACCAATTCTGAGTGAGTTATGTGCCATGTGTGTGTGAGGTTTGTGTGTTATTCTGTGCATTGCATTTGACATCTAGAACTTGCTCCGTGTGTTTGAAACGCGAAACAATAGTTTTGTTCAGTCTTGGAAGTGATATAGGCGTTTCCTTGTTGAGCCATATATATATATATATATATATATATATATATATATATATATATATATATATTNGGTTAACTATGATACATAACAATTAGGCGGATAATATATATATATATATATATATATATATATTATCCGCCTAATTGTTATGTATCATAGTTAACCCCTTTGAGTCTGTAATCCTGTTTCTTTAGCAACCACATTACAAGCCTTACCCATTTTTTTGAATTAACCATCTATTTGAATCTTCTAACCTCTCATGAGCACTTGAATTGTTATGAACTATGTAAAAGTTAAAGTGTGGGGTGGTTGGTTTGGCTTTTGAGTGAAACTAATAAAATAAGTAGAAAGGTGCACTGTTTTGAAAAAGTAAGAGCCACTTGAATTAAAAAAAGAAAAAAATAGTTGTATTGCCGTGAAAAAAATATTCCTTGATAAGTAGTGACTCTTGATGTAATTGTGCTTAAAGAAGTATGGAGTAATATACACTGATGTGAAGGTGGAGTTTGGTTTGACATAAGTATGGGGTTTGAATGTTAAAGTATATGTATCAGAGTGCTTAGGTAGGTGTAGTCACTCTTATATCTAAATGTATTCTTCCCGTCCCGCATCCTACATTACAACCAAATAAAGTCCTACTTGATCCTAGACTGGATGAGCTCGATTCGTAGAATAGTACACTACGGGAAAGCCTATGGTGCATCTTTTGTGGCATATGAATGTTATTTCTGAGAGTGAGTGAATTCTTTCTATCTTGAGTTCCTAAGTGTTCTTCAATTTTATTGTGTGGAACTATTCTCTTTTTTTGTGTGAGGGGACATGATTCATGAAGGAAAGGTAATGTGAGTGACCTATATGTTAGAGTAAGTGGGTGAGTTGTGAATAATGTGTGGTACTTGTAAGTCAAATCTCAAGGTGAAGATGTTACGCTTTTGTGCTTAGTCTATTTTAAGTATTCTTGGTGTGATGAGTTAGGAGAATTGTTTAAAAAAGTCGTGCCTATATAAAGTGTAGTTTGATTACTCGAGGACGAGCAATGGTTTAAGTGTGGGGTGTTGATTCTAGGCTATAATTGCGTATTTTAGTCGCTTATTACACTCTAATTTACTGCACTTTAATTGAGTTTGAGCTTTAATCGCTAGTGTTTTGCACTAATTATGTGTTTTATGCTTTGTAGGAGTGATTCCGAGTTATGTAGATGTTATGGAATGAATTCAAGTGATTTGGAGCTTTGTAATCTGAGTAAAATCCCAAAGAATTAAGTCGGGATCGTGTTCGGGGATCAATGGATGATAGTTAAGAACGAACGAAGAATCGAGTAGGAATATTGCGCACTGTCTAGTAAAATGCACATACTTTTAGCTCAGAACTCCATTTGGTCTCCACAATATATGGTTGGAAATCTAATTCAAATAGGTAAAACTTTCATGTTTTACGTGTTTCCAAATTCCAAACAGAAAAGGGTGAAAAGTGGACCCCATGTCAAGCACAATATTGGCCATAGTGCGCTGTCAATGCGCGTCCGCGCACGTCCTGTCCGCAGAAAGTGTCCTTTTTCGCGTAGGAGAAGGTATAATTATTTGGGTCTGACCATACTTGGTATATATACATGGAAAAATGGTATTTGGGGGACTTTTGACACAGATTCGACCTAAGGAAGCAAAAATACGCTAGGAGCAAGGAGGAAGATTTAACCACAAGTTTTTCCTTCCTCTTCCTATTTTTCATTGTTGGTTATGACTTTTAGTATTGTAGTTTTACATACTATTATGATTAGCTAATTTGTTATCTTGGGTTTTGGTGGAACCTCTTGGATGATGAATTCTTGTTATGTTTTAATATAATTTAACCTTTGAATTTGTCTATTTGTTCAACTACGTGCTTATTTCCGTTGATTGAATGGACATCGATTGATTGTGCCTATTTATTATGTGTTGCTTGATAAAGGATACATATTTAGGTGGTTGTTGAACAACGTGACTCCTACCGTATGTGAGATATCAATACAACGGGTTTAAGGTAGGTTTAGAAATAACAAAGCCTTGATGTGGTCATAATGAGCGGTTAGATAAAATCAACTAGCGTAGTTCGAGAGAATATGTCTAGTAAATTGTTGTAGTTACTCGAGAGAGAACTACGACACCTAAAGTGCTCACGATCAGTAGAGAATACATAGGCAAAATTTTAGGGAACATAGCGGGAAGAATTCCGACAATTGGGGAAATCATAACTCTAGACCTCCTTAATTTAGTCTCCAACTCTAAGTATCTTTAGTTGTTAATTTACTGCTTTAGCTTGTTAGTCAATTAGTTAGATATAAGAATCTTAATATTTATAACTTAGGAATTGTTCGAGCTTGTCTTCTTAGTGATAATGAACAGTTATAGTGAAACCTTAGTTCTTTATGGGATTCGACTCCGCCTTCTTAGACCGGATTATATTTGCAGCGATCGCTTTTCTTTTATAGGACTAAAGTTGGGTGTGATCACAATGTATATATGTGGATGTATGTATATGTAATTCTCTCGTGTGCGTATATACTAGTTACTTTAGCCCGTGGGCCCCCCAATTCTAAAAGTTAAAGCTTGCAAGAGTATTTGAAGTAAGAAGAAATAATTATTTTCTTACTCTAGACTTCTATTGCATTTTAAAAATATATATTGCTATAAGTTCTTAAAGTCCAACTGAGTCGTCGCATGTTAATCTTGTTTGACCTGTCAAAAAAAAATTCTAGTTTTTATTTGAGAGAATTTAGCAAGTGAAACGTTAGCCGATGAGCGCATAGTGTTGAGTGTATTGAGTGTTCAGTGTTGAGTGCAGAGTGCAGAGTGCAGAGTGCGAGTGCTATGTGATGGAGTGACATTGCTGTGAAGTTGCATTTACTTTTATCGTTGCTGCATTTATCAGTTAAATTTCTTTGTAGCATTTACCGAGTTATGGAATTTACCTGTTTATTTCTGTTTATTTTTAAATTGTGAAAATAAATAATTGGATTGTTTTACTTAGCTCGTCACTACTGCTCAGTTCCTTAGTTATTTCTGTTACTACTGAGTCAGTTGTACTCATACTATACCCTGCACTTTATGTGCAGATCCAGGTGACTTAGAGGACGGCGATCATTGATTTCAGGCCGACTATCTATGGAGATTACAAGGTAGTTGTCAGCGTCCGCAGGACCTTGTTACTCTTTATCATTTATTCCTTAGTATTTACAGTTAGACAATTATAGATCTTAGTTCATAATTTTAGACGCTCGTGACTTAGTGACACCCCGGTGTTTGGGGCTAGCTTCCGTATTTTAATATTAATTATATTTAGAGTTGATTTAGTTTATGAGAAATTTAAATGTCAAAAATATTTTATTAAAGTTTTATAATTAAATTAGTAGTAATATTTTGGGAAGTAGGCTTGCCTTGTAACAGGATAGGCGGCATCACGACCATAATTAGATTTTGGGTCGTGACACAACGGATCACAACAATTCCATTGAAGAAAAAAAATTGCCTATGTTTTTTTTTTGTATGTTGTACATTGCTAATTTTTTTGCTATTTTCTGTAGTATGATTAGAAAATGGCGAGTTGTTGATGAATAGTGTCTTTCTTTGGTACACTCCCGTAAGAATTTCCTTATTTAATATCAGAGTACCAAAGAAGGTGAAAAGAGATTATGAATTAAATATGAAAAGTTCGGTTTGGATTTTCAAATATCGAATTATATAAATTAAAATCCATATCCGATCTATATAAGTGTAACGATCCGGTCGGTCGTTCCGAGAGTTTAGCCATGTTTCCCCTGTTTCAGCTTTGACATGTATTAATTAACCTAATTATGATGTGTTTGGTCGGTTGGTTCGGGTTCGGAGTGGTCGTGGTGAGAACTGAGACACTTAGTCTCTTAAATCGGCCTAATAGTTGAAAAAGTCAATGGGGAGTTGATTTATTGGTAAACGACCTCGAAATGTAGATTTTATGGCTCGAATAGCTTCGTTAGGTGATTTGAGACTTAGGAGTGTGTTATATACTAGTTACTTTAACCAGTGCTGGCCCCCAATTCTAAAAGTTAAAGCTTGCAAGAGTATTTGAAGTAAGAAGAAACAATTATTTTCTTACTCCGGACTTCTATTGCATTTTAAAAATATATATTGCTATAAGTTCTTAAAGTCCAACTCAGTCGTCGCATGTTAATCTTGTTTGAGCTGTCAAAAAATAGTTTCTAGTTTTTATTTGAGAGAATTTAGCAAGTGAAACGTTAGACGCTCACCTTTTAATTTGATAATTGATTATACTAATGAAAAAAATCTTATGATATTCATACCGTGTTATCGTAAAGATAAGTTGATTAGACAATTTGATATCAAAAAGGACGAGCCCCGTAAGCCAATATAGTGCATGTAAGTTTTTCTAATGGTACTTAAAAGTGTTAAAATTTCCTATTTGAAATTTAACTTTAAATCATTTTGATTTAATTTTTATTGTGTTGAAATAACCTCTACCCACAAAAATAGAACTAAAGTCTACATACATCCTACCTTTTTCAGACTTTATTTTATAGAATTACACTGATATGTCGTTATGTTATACTCCTAATTGTGCACTCCTTCTCAACTTCTCTCCGAAAGAGATATATTTCGGTTCAAGAAAGCTCAAGTTTTTTCTTACTTTCTTTTTTGAGCAAACAGGAGATTAACTTTCACTAAGTGATCATTTTGATTTATCTCTATGTAACTCTAGATAAATGAAAGCTTGCACCAAAAAAGAAAAACTTTAACATAATATTTAGATAATAGGCTGGTAAATGTATCTAATATTCTAATGTAGTACTGGTTTTCTTGTCATGTTGTAGATATGTACATTCATAAAGCAAAATGGTACAACATTCTTAGAGCACTTAAACCATCAGATAAACCCAATTTCCCAAAATACTCCCATGAATACAGTCCAAAATTAAGCGTGAAACTTTTGTGACTTCACCTGGATGACCCTACGCTGCGGATTTGCAGCCATATCCTATATTTAAGCCACCTTTTAACCTATATTCTATTTTTATAAATTATTGATTTGGTAGCCAGCTGATAAAAAATCGGTAATAATATGACCATACTACCCCTGACAAAACATATAAAAACACTTTACGGTTTGCATCATGCACAAAACACTTCAACGATCCTCCTCCATCACTCCGTCTCTTCTCAGATCTCCTCTCCTAAACAAGAAATTTGAACCAGACTCAAATTCAAAAATTCAAATTGTAACTATTGCAATTCAGTTTTCGATTAGTTTTCGTAATGATGAGACCTGAGATTTTCAATGACGAATTGCTTAAATATGCTTAATTCTAATGAGTTTTTGCTGAAGGTGCTTTTATTTGCTAAACTTCAGAACTAATAATATGCTTAAGTTATATACTGCTTTGTATAGTTTTTTTATGAATTTTTCCAAAAACTTCAGCATATATGCTGAATTTGTTTAATTCATTTTCTAAGCACTTCAGCATAACTGCTGAAGTTTTCCTCTAATTAAGGTTTTTTAATAAGTTGCTAAAGTTTTTGGTTTATTTGCTAAACAAGCTGAAATTTTTGTTTTATTTGTTAAACTTCAGCACTAATAATATGTTTAAGTTATGTACTGCGTTCTATAATTTTTTGATGAGTTTTTCCAAAAACTTCAGCATATATGTTGACGTTGTTTAGTTCATTTTCCAAACACTTCAGCATAAATGCTGAAGTTTTCCTTTAATTAAGGTATTTTTTGACTTTATAGAGAAATAATATTTAAAAAGCGCTGAAAAACTGTGATGACCCAAAAGGTCATCCTATGTAAATTTGATTATGACTGTGTTCCGAGGCCCCGAAAGCCTCCGTTAATCTTACATCGATGTGCGTGCGCAGCCCGAGCGCGTAGCCGGGAAGCCTTTATGTGGAAACTTGATAAAGAGTTGAATTTATGATAATTAATTGAATAAAGTTGACTTTGGCCAACTTTTTGGTAAACAGATCCGGACCCGTGATTTGACGGTCCCGGAGAGTCCGTAGGAAAATATGGGACTTGGGCGTATGCCCGGAATCGAATTCCGAGGTCCCAAGTCCGAGAAATGAATTTTTAAAGAAAATTGTTTTCTAAAAATAATAAAGGCTTATAAAAATGAACCTCGATGTGAAACCTGTGTTGCCAGGCCCGTATTATGGTACCAGAGCCCGGAACAGATTCAATATGTGTTATTTGAGTTATCTGTGAAATTTGGTAAGGAACAAACTTGATTTGACATGTTTCGGATCAAAAATGGGAAATTGAGGGCTAATGAAGTTATAAGGATTTCCTTAAATTTGAGATTTTGTTTGGAGCATGATTTTATGTTATCGAGGTCCGAATGTGATTCCGAGACCGGGAATAGTCCCGTTATAACATATATGACTTTTCTGCAAAATTTGATGTCATTCCGAGTTGTGTAGGTCGGTCCGGCTCATTGTTATAGAATCAAGAACTTGAAGTTTCTTAAGTTAGGATTTTAGGGGTTTTGGGATGTGATTTTGAGATTTAGCATCGTTTTGGGTGTTCCGAAGGCTCGAGTGAGTCCGTATTATGATTTAGTACTTGTTGGTATATTTGGACGGGGGCTCGGGTGGGCCTAGGTGCCTTCCGGACACCTAACGGGGCTAAACACCAGCTAGAACAACTGTTGGTGCAGTTGTTGCTGGTGTGACCGCAGGTGCGGTTGCCCAGGCGCAGGTGCGGGACTGCTCCTGCAGTCTCAGCCTTGCAGGTGCGGAGGTTCCGCAGGTGAGGTTCCTTTTCCGCAGGAGCGGAGCCGCAGGTGCGGTCTCCAGCTCCGCAGGTGCGACCCTAGCCTGCCTTGCCATTTTCCGCAGGTGCGATCTTTTTCTCGCCGGTGCGGAACCCCTGTAGGCCAGACTGTATTTAAATGCAAAAACTCGGGATTTCTTCATTCCCTTCATACCAAAAACTCCATTAGAGACTTGTGAGCTTGGGAAGAACACACCACGACCTAGCTACTGTTAAGGTAAGTTAATTCCTTCCTAATACTAGTTTCATGCATGAATTATTAATAAGGGTTTACTAGTAAATTAATGGAAAATCAAGAATTTGGTAGTAAATTTAGGGTTCTTGAGAAAATTTGCGTATTGTCCGTTTAATGCTATGAATTCAAGTAGAAACTTCATATTTATTATTCTTAGGCTGTGGGTGAGTGATTCCTTCGAGAATTTTCAGGATTCGAGCGTGCGGGCCCGGGGTCGAATTTTAGTATATTTGGAAGAATAATAGAAAATGTATAGTTAGGCTCTGGAATTGGTTTATTGAGTAATTATTGGTGTTAATAAATTAATTATGTCTAGATATTATCGATTCGGAGTTGGATTCGAGAGGAAAGGCTGTGATTAAGGCTTGACTTGCATTTTGGAGCCGAGATAAGTGTTTGGCCTAACCTTAGCTTGAGGGATTAGGTATAGAGTCTTATTTGCTATGTGTAATTCATGTCCAACGTATAGGTGAGGTGACGAGTACCTATATGTTGCGTTCAAGCATGCCCGTGAGTCAATTGTGATGAATTGTACCGTGTTCTTGATATTCTTTGTACTGTGAATAATCGGTGATTAGAAGTGATACATTGATGTTGTTTCATGACGTGGGAAATTATTGAATAATTGTTCAGTTGAGGCTCTTACTGTTGAAATTACACTTCTGAGCGAGTTTGGTTATAGCTGAGTCCCTTGCCGGGACGATAGAATTTT
>ML281760.1:27014-39153 GCA_005239495.1 Nicotiana undulata
CCTCTTTTGAATATGTCTCAATGTAACCTTGCTCTATCTAGTTTCTGGTATGAACCTCCTTTGCAAAGCAGTATGCATCAAACTTGTATGATTCTGTGTTGATTTCAACCATGTTAATCCTATACTCTAAGCATCTCTAATTATGTCATCATGTCTAATTAGTACTTCTGAGTCCATGTCTCACTACCGGTACCAATTGCAAGACTTCTGGCTGTTATGTGTTCACCATGCTACGTGCTCTATGTATCCCCAATCCCTGTTGCCCCTGTGTGAAGGTTTCTGTTGTTGAACCCGTCTTGGTTTTGTGTTCTTTGGGTGTTACTTGACCTATTTGGCTCCATGTTTGATTTGTTTGATTGTTAATTGCCCTACTCTTCTCAAAGCTGTTTTACTTAACAACTTCCTCTTATTTTACGAAACTGTTTCAAACAAGTGTCATTTAATATTGCGTTCTATTAAAACCTTTTCAAACCTATCTCCCGCACTTCACTTTATTCCTAGACCTTTAAGTTCTGCCCCCTCAGTGTGAGCACTGCTTTGGGGACCTCCTGAGTTCCCTCTGAACTTTGATACACTGAGGATGGTACTTTCACACTGCACATGTTTAATTCTTGGTTACTAAGTCTGGGTGTGAGTATTGCCCGGGAGCCCTTCAGGTCCTTAGGGAACTTTGACACACGTGGATTATGAAAATGTTGGGAATACCATATGGCAGTGAGGTTTGGAGGATTTGGGCCTAATTGAAGACTCCATATACAATAACTTCTTATTTTCTATCTTTTTGGTTATGTAATTCATAACCCTTGGCCCGTAATAATTCTTAAATAACTCAGGGGATGGATAGTAAAAAAGGGAGGGGGTAACTATGCATGTTGTAGCTGTTAAAAGGGTAGAAACCATGCTAGTAGGCTTTTATTTCCTATCTGTGCAATCGAGAGCATGTTTAGGTTCATATGTTTTTAAATTCATGCATTAGAAATCCTGTTTCTTAGGTCTCATACCTACTGTTTCAGCATGTTCCCTCTTTTTTTAGAAAATTCCTGCTAATAAATGGTATTCTCTACTATCATGTTCTCAGCTGCCATGTACGCCTAGAGATCTTATTCTAGGCTAAACACTAATAAACAGAGTCGTCTTCAAATCTCTCTGAAAGCATGTTTAAATGTACACTCATGTATTTAGAGACCATGTCTAGGTTCTGCATACGCATCAATCTGCCTATTTGTGCATTAGATATCATGTCCTTACGAGTGCATTTTGATTACCCTAGTTTTTGCGCCCTCTTTTTCTCGCACGGGTTCGAGTGGAGAGATCGGGTTTATGACATTTCGGACAAGTCCTTAAAAGGAAAGGTTTTAAGGGAGAGTCGCCACCTAACGATTTTTGCGGTGCGTTAGGGCACCTTGAGTAATTAAGTCATATACTAGTTTGCATTACCAGAGATTGGGTAAGGTCTTGAAGTTATCCCAAGGGAAAGGTATTAGGCACCCCCCAAGATCCACAACTGTGGGTCCCAGCCAAATAGTTTCGTGAATTTGGACAATAAACAAGTAGCAAACAAGGCTCACATAAGAGGGGATTTCAAATAAATATAGGAAAAAAAAGTTGGAAAAGACCAATGTAAAACATTAAAAGAAATGTCCTAGGATTGAAGTAATACAGATCACATCAATGCAATACCCGATAGACAGAGCTACACGTGGTATTAGTGCACCGGTCATCATATCAGTATTCTACCCTTCCTACCCCGCTAAGGTATTAAATGCGTGTGTTGGTCACGAAGCTTATTGCGTGCTATTACTCGTCCCATCCTATCAGTCCTGGAGGGTATTTAGGACTACTATTCCTACAAGGCAAGTACTAGGCTGACCTCTAGGCTTAAAGGATAAACTCTAAGCGACATTCAAAAATAGTTAGGACTGCAGATATAGGGAAGCACACAAGAGCGAATATGAGGCTCATAGATCCCTCCACAAATGGTACATATAAATGGCACGACTCAAACGAAAACTGGTCTCAAACTTCAGAATCTAAGCAGGATGTCTAGGTGTGAATACAACAGCAGGACAATCTGAATTAGTGAGCCACAGAAAAAGGGTGTTTGACAAATTTTAAACCGTTAACTTACCGTAATAGCCAACAATGTACAGATAGTTGCTGGTTTAATAAATATTGGGGCCTAAGGTTTTCCTAGGCGTCTGAAATGTTCTAGATGTTGTTTTGATAGACATACAGAGTGAACCTCTTTTAGGCTTAGCTCTAGTGAACAGGTGATTGCGTGAACATGCATGGATGCAATATCTAAAATGCAAGCAAGGTATATGCAACCAGATTTGGTTTAAATAAAGAAAAATGTTTTAGGCAGTTGGAACCTATTTTAGCGAGATTGCTTATTAGATAGCTGGTACATGGATATGGTTTTATTGAATTATCGAACCTGGTACATGATTTCTAGGCGTTCTTTGCAGTAGCTAACACAAGAGTCTAAACATATGCTGAAAAGATAAAGTCCTTAAAGTCGCATGATATCTAATGCAAGTTCTAATGAATGATTATTATTATGAGCCTAAACAGGATTTCTAGATGGACATGCAAAAGTAATATTGTTTCTACGGTTATTTAACTACGAACAAGATCACTCAGCGGGAAGCAATTATAACAGCCTTATAGCAGTTATGTTTATCATGATTTTCTAGGTGAGCATGCATGTGATGAGATGCAGACATAAATATACCTAAGAACATGATTTCTAATGTAGATATGTCTTAAGCAGGATTTCTATTGCACACAAAGGTAAAATAAACCCTAAGCATGCTTTCTACCCTGAGTTATATTAATCATGCATAATCCCAACCCTTTTTAACTATCCGGCCCCCAATGTTGTTTTTTGCAAGTAATTATTACAGACCAGCATTGCATGAATTACACAAATGAATAAGAAAATCAAGATGTTATACTATAGGGAGACTAACAGTAGGCCCAAGTACAAGTTTAACATGCCATATGCCAAGACCTCTTGTAAACCGGGTGTGTAAGAGCTCCTAAGGATCTCAGGGGATCCCAGGCAGTGCTCACACCCAAGTTCCCTAGCCAGGAATGAGTAAGTGCAGTATGGAATGCCAGCCTTATGCGTTAGAGTTCAATGGGTACTCAGAGGTCCCCAAGGCAGTGCTCACACGAAGGGGGATGAACCTAAAGTCTAAGAGTAGTGATAGGTGCTTGTAATTTAAAGAGTTGAGTCTTAAAAAAAAGTAGTTTTGGAAAAAATAGTTTTGAAAATAACTTCAGAGGACAATGAAGAGCTTTATATATAAAAAAAACAGTTTACAGAAGAAGCCAGGCAAACACAATTTTGCATATACAGAGTTCAAGAAAGAACAAACACAAACAAGGATAGGGAGTTGGGACAATTAAATCACATGTTGGCAGTAGAACAGAGTTACAGGTTCTCAAATAATTATCACATAGTTGTCACAAAGCATCACATACTAGCAGAGTCATATATTAGGTATGAAGTCAGAATTATATAGCATTTGTGTATCAGGTGGAAGGACACATGTTTGTAACATGAGAAGCTAAGTAGAGGATGAGAACATACAAGGAACAATAATCATGTTGTGACAGGAAAAAGGATAATCACATAGATGAACAGACATGTGATGTGCCGGAGAATTTCGGCACTTTTAATACCAAATTACTTAGATTATGGTTTGTTTCAGGAGCATTTACCCTTTATACTTATAGAATTTCGAAGTTTTGCAGTGCATGAGATGTAAATACTCAAGACCATGAAAAGAAATCAAAGAAGCTAAAAAGTGAGGGAAACAACACTATGCGATCACATATCTGACAAGAGAGCGCCGCATAACTTAAATGTAACGCATAACACACCCAGGGATTGCAGATCGCAACAGAAAGATAGGCCAATTTCAAGAGCTAAAAATGCGATCGATTATGCGATCGCATAACTCACATGCGAGCCGCATAACTAACCGTAGAATCCCTGGTGCCTGAAGCTGCCTCAAGAATGCGATGTCAATTTGCGGTCGCGCATCAACAATGCGAACTTCAAATCAACAATGCGGTGACGACCAGGCAACTAGGGTTTAGAGATGCGATGAGAACGTGAAGGATGCGGACCGCATTCCTGTTATGCGATCGCATAACCTGTCTGCAGGGGCATTTTTGTCCGTGTTCTACCCGACCTTTGGCCAACTATAAAAGGATTTACTTGAGTTTTGTGGGTCAGTCTAGTCCAGTCTTTGAAGAACATTCCCCTATTAGAATATTCTCTATTTTTGGAAGCATTATAACTTCATTTTTTGGTTTGTAACATTCATGACACTTAATACTCTTAGTTTTTTGTCATTTATTATGAGTAGCTAGCTTTAAATACTAAGGTTGTGGACCATAAATGGGTGTTATGTATTTGGGTATTTAACATTGAATATATGCATAATGGGTTATTGATATTTATTTACTCTTCATTGTATATTTCTTGTTAGTGGTTGCAAACATTAACTTATGCCATAAATTCTTTCTTATCTTGGAAACGTGGGTTAGAATTGGTAAGAGTAAATATCAAAGACTCAAGGCTTTAAACCTTGTTTAATAGAATCACTTAGGGATAAGATGGTTTTATTTGGCATAAAGTGATTTGGATTTCATTGCAACTCTTTTATATTTGGGAAAATTATAAAGAGGAAATACTACTCTATTATTGGAAAATATTGGGTAGTCATCTAGAAATCAATTGCATATCAAGAACTTCCCATTAGAAATATATCATATTAATACCCATTTGCATTACACGTCATATAAAGGGGACACAACCTTGGTTCACTTAATCATATCAATTACACTTTTAATTAACTCTCATTGCTACTACTTCTATTAGATTACTACACAACCAACCCCCATATTCCCGTTTACTAATGGAATGGAATTATGATTTGAGTTAAGAATCAAACTATCAAAGTAACATTTTCACACCTATTCCCTGTGGGATTCGACCCCAACCTCGTTGGGTTATTACATTTGACTTCGACCGCTTTACACTATTTTAAAGTGTAATTTGAGCGTATCAAATTTTGGCGTCGTTGCTGGGGAATACAGTTTTGAAATTACTAGTTAATGTGTACTTCACTTTATATCTTTTTCTATTCCATCACAAGTTTCTTATTTTGTATTGGTGTCCCAGGTCACAATGGCCGAGAATTATGATGAAGAGGAAAATCCTTTCGCCGATATTGAGGAATACATCGACGCCTCCAATGCTATACTTCCATCGGTAGTTGGTGCATCGACATTTAAAGTGGACCATGGAATGATAATGATGCTCAAGGCAAAAGGATTATTTAACAATTCAACTGATTATGACCCCACACAACACCTAAGGAACTTATTGGGTGTGTGCGCCATGCACAAACAGACCAATGTGTCGGATAACGCTTTGAGGTTGCGGGTGTTCAAGTACTCATTAGCGGGAGAGGCAAGTAAGTGGCTTCACAACTTAACTCCTCACACCATCACTACATGGCCAGAGCTTGTCCGAGCCTTTTTGTCAAAGTGGTTCCCGGATAGCAATAAATTTGAGCTTAAAGACAAAATATTTTTCTTCAAGCAAATGCCGGGGGAACACTTACATGAGGCATGGGACCGATTTAAGTTGTACCTTGTGAGATCACCGAACCATGGGTTCCCGGACCACATTTTGATGAATTTTTTTTACATGGGATTGGACCCTCTCTCTTAGTCAATTGCAAAGAATGTCGCAGATGGGTCTTTCATGGATAAGTCATTTGCTAGATTTACGCAAATTCTAGACAAGATGGCTAAGCACAATCAAGCTTGGCATTCGGAAGATACAACGGGGGGAATTTCTTATGGCACTCCTTCTCTTGCAAACATGATCAAAGAGAATCAAGAGAGAGACCAAGTAATTCCCGGTCTCGCCACTAATGTTGATGTATTGACAAAGATGCTCAAGGAAAATCAAACAAAGAAAGTGCATATGGTGGAGGACATGCAATCAATGGGTAATCAAGAGTGGGAAGAAGCAAACTATGTTCAAAACTCTCAAGGTGGTTATCGCCAACAAAACAATTGGAGGCCAAACCCGCAAGGGCAAGGCCAACAAAATTGGCACAATGAACAAGGCGGTCAAGGATCGTGGAACAACAACAATAACTATCCCAACAGAAGCTCCAATCCTTATGTACCGCCGAAAGTGCAATATTCCAACTCTTCACAATCGTCAAGTGAATCTAAAATGGAAGGGATGCTAGAGCAGATTTTGCAAAACCAAGAGAAAAATGATGCAACAATGAGGAATATGTCCGAGGTGGTGGGTTCACACACCGCTTAGATTCAAAAACTTGAATTGCAAATGAGAGATCTATCAAGAGAGCAAACTCCCAAGAAAAAAGGCACACTTCCAAGTGACACGGTGGTAAACCGGAAAAGCGGCCCAAGTGGGTCGACATCTCATTGCATGGCCATAACAACGAGAAGTGGTAAGGTGCTACAAGACGAGAGTGAGAAAGTGATTGATGTTGAGAACAATGATAAAGGAGAGGAAGCACGGAGTGAGTTGCCGGTAGTAGTGGAGGTTGGAGAAACCCTCCTAGAGGATGAGATTCAAAGAGAAAGAAAAGGAAAGACCGTGGAAAAGGAAAAGGAGACCCCAAAGGCTCCTCCCCCAATTCCTAGACCTAATACTCCATTTCCTCAACGGCTTGCACGAAGAGTGGATGATGGGAAGTTCGAAAAATTCTATGACATCTTGAAGCAATTGTCGGTGAATATTCCATTCTTGGAAGCTTTCCAAGAAATGCCGGGGTTTTCCAAGTACTTGAAAGAGTTGATGACAAAGAAGAGAACAACGAAGAATGAGGTGGTGAATTTGACTCACCGGGTTAGTTCAATAATTACTACATCAACCGTGGAGAAAAAGGGAGACCCGGGAGCTTTTACTATCCCGTGAACCATTGGGTTGAGAGATTTTGCGAGAGAACTTTGTGACAACGGTGCTAGTATAAATTTGATGCCTCTTGCTATTTACAAGAAAGTGGGATTGGGATTTCCAAGACCAACTAGCATGCGTTTGCAAATGGCCGATCGAACTATAAAGAAACCCTTGGGCATTGTTGATGATGTTTTAGTGAAGGTGGGGAAATTCCTTCTTCCGGCCGACTTTGTCATCTTTGATTGTGCGGTCGACAAAGAGATTCCTATCATTTTAGGGAGACCATTCCTTGCAACAGGAAGAGCATTGATGGACTCAGAACGACATGAAATCAAATTTCGGGTGAATGATGAAGAAGTCACTTTCCAAGCAAGCAAGGGTTTGAAATTGCCAAGTGCTTATGAGGGAATCTCGGTAATTGATGTGGTTAATGAGGTGGAGGATGCCGTTGAGATGAAAATGGAAGAAGAGGGCCTCGGAGAGGCATTGGCGGAAATTTTGGTAAATTTTGATGATGAGAACATTGAGGGTTATGCGGAGATGGTCAATGCATTGGAAGGGCGTGGGTCCTATACATATGCACCAAAGAAGCTTTCCCTCGACCTAGAGAATCGAATGACACCGCCCGCAAAGCCTTCAATTATGGAGCCACCGCACCTTGAGCTCAAACCACTTCCATCGCACTTGAGGTACAAATTTCTTGGCTCTAATAATACTTTACCCATAATCGTGTCTTCTTTGTTGAATGATGTGCAGGTAGACGCATTGATAAAAGTCTTGAGAGAGAACCGACAAGCGATTGGATGGAAAATAACGGACATCCAGGGAATTCCCGCCGGCATATGTGAACACAAAATTCAACTGGAAGAAGGGAGCAAACCAAGCGTAGAGCATCAAAGAAGATTAAATCCCTCTATGCAAGAGGTGGTCAAGAAGGAGATCATCAAATGGTTGGATACCGGGGTTGTCTACCCCATTGCAGATAGTCCGTGGGTGAGTCCAGTGCAATGTGTGCCCAAGAAAGGAGGCATGACGGTGATCCACAATGAAAGGAATGAACTTATTCCTACGCGGATGGTCACCGTATGGAGAGTGTGCATGGACTATCGGAAGCTTAACAATGCTACTTGGAAGGATCATTTCCCTATGCCTTTTACTGATCAAATGCTTGATCGGCTAGCGGGAAGATCTTTCTATTGCTTCCTTTATGGATATTCCAGCTACAACCAAATCAACATCTCCTTGGAAGATCAAGAGAAAACAACTTTCACTTGCCCGTACGACACCTTTGCTTTTAGTCGGATGCCTTTTGGGTTTTGCAATGCCCCGACCACATTTCAACGATGTATGATGTCCATATTCTCCGATATGGTGGAGGATTTCTTGGAAGTCTTCATGGATGATTTCTTGGTGGTGGGTGAATCATTTGATAATTGCCTTGACAACCTCTGACAAGTGCTAAAACGGTGTGAAGAAACCAATCTTGTGCTCAATTGGGAAAAATGTCACTTCATGGTCGATGAGGGGATTGTTTTGGGGCACAAAATTTCAAAGAAGGGCATTGAGGTCAATCAGGCGAAGATTGAGATCATCTCCAAACTCCCTCCTCCAACTTCGGTGAAAGGCATCCGAAGCTTTCTTGGTCATGCCGGCTTCTATCGGCGCGTTATCAAGGATTTTTCAAAAATTGCAAAACCTATGTGCAAACTCCTTGAAAAAGACGCCAAGTTCTTGTTCAATGATGAATGCCTCAAAGCATTTGAGGAGCTGAAGGAGAAGCTCACCACGGCCCCTATTATTGTCACACCGGATTGGTCTCTTCCATTCGAGCTTATGTGTGACGCCAGTGGTGTAGCTATTGGAGCGGTATTGGGTCAAAGGCACAACAAAATTCTCCATCCCATCTACTATGCAAGCAGAACTCTTAACGGTGCCCAAATGAACTACACAGTAACAGAGCAAGAGCTTCTTGCTATTGTCTATGCTTTTGAGAAATTACGGGCTTATCTTTTGGGATCCAAGGTGGTAGTCTTCACATATCATTCTGCTCTTCGCTATCTTATGGTGAAGAAAGATGCCAAGCCAAGGTTAATCCGGTGGGTCCTTCTATTGCAAGAATTTGACTTTGAGGTCAAAGACCGGAAGGGCACTGAAAATCAAGTTGCGGACCATCTCTCTCGAATTGAAGAAAACGGGCGCCCAAGAGATGACTTAGATGTTGATGATGCTTTCCCTGATGAGCATATTCTGGAATTATCCTCTTCTTCAGCTCCTTGGTATGCTGACATTGCAAATTATTTGGTGAGTGAGCTTATTCCAGATGGCTTGGAATCATATCGGAAGAAGAAATTTTTGAGGAAATGCCGTCAATACTATTGGGAGGAACCATTTTTGTTCCACATCTGTGCGGAAAACATTATTAGACAATGTGTTCCAGAAGAAGAAGTGATGCCAATTCTAAAGGCATGTCATGACTCACAGGTGGGGGGGGGGTCACCATGGAGGGAACCTGGCGGCGGCGAAAGTACTTGAATGTGGATATTATTGGCCAACTCTCTATCATGATGCAAATCAAATGGGCAAAGCTTGTGACCCATGCCAGAGCCAAGGATCAATCTCCAAGAGACATGAAATGCCGATGAACTTTGTATTGGAGGTTGAGATTTTTGATTTATGGGGCATCGATATTATGGGGCCGTTTGTAAGTTCTTGTGGGGTGAAATACATTCTTGTAGCTATGCACTATGTGTCCAAATGGGTTGAAGTCGTGGCCTTGCCAAATAATGAATCTAGGAGCGTGACCGCGTTCTTGAAAAGAAACATATTCACACGGTTCGGCACCCCTAGAGCAATTCTCAGTGACGGTGGTTCCCATTTTTGTAACAAGGCTTTCAATGGACTATTGTAAAAGTATGGTGTAAAGCACAAGGTGGAGACGCCTTATCATCCTCAGTCGAGTGGCCAAGTCGAAGTCTCCAACAGGTAGATAAAGAACATCCTAGCAAAAACTGTTAATGCAAACCGGACCGACTAGTCAAGGAAGCTGGATGATGCACTATGGGCCTACCGGCCAACATACAAAACTCCCATAGGTTCCTCTCCATACATGCTAGTGTTCGGAAAATCATGTCATCTACCAGTGGAGCTTGGACACAAAGACATGTGGGCACGCAAGAAGTTGAACCTGGATTGGGATGAAGCTGCAAATTTGAGGCTAAATCAACTCAATGAAATGGAGGAATTTTGTTTCTATGCTTATGAGAGCGCAGCTATGTATAAAGAGAGGATGAAGGTTGTCCATGACAAGAAGATCCTCAAACGGGAGTTCCACACTGGTGACTTGGTGTTACTATTCAATTCCCGACTCAAACTCTTTCCGGGAAAACTCAAATCCAAATAGTCCGGCCCGTTCAAAGTGGTGAATGTCTCTCCTTTTGGTGTTGTAGAGCTAGCAACTGAGGACGTACTTCGTACGTTTAAGGTGAATGGCCAACGCGTCAAACACTACTTGGGCGCCGATGGTGAGAGGCATGTGGTAGAGAAATTAGCTCTGAAGGATGGTCCTTATCCCACTGATGAATGACCCCAAAGGAATACCAACTTCGTCGTGTCGCGACGTTAAATCAAGCGCTTCTTGGGAGGCAACCCATGTGTGGTAACATTTTCTATTTTATCTTTTTCATCTTTCTATTTTTGTGTTTCCATAAATGTGGCTCGTGGAGCAATTTAACGAGTGTGAGTGCAGATAGTTCAAGCAATCGCAAAGACAGGGTCGAATTGCACATAAAAGCCAGGAAGCGAGAAAATTGGCCAGTATGCGGCACATATGCGACTGCATTTCCAGCTTGCGATTCGCATTCTGGTCGCAGACATCAACAGAAAGTTTGGGAAATATGATGGCCACTATGCGATGCCAAGGTGCACTATGCAAACCACATTACATGTATGTTGTCGCATAGTGCACCGTATTTTCACTCTCAGAGTACTTGTACTCAAACCACTGCATGTTGAAGATGCGATCGCATTCATCATTATGCGATCCATCTCCTACTGCATTTCGCTCCCAGGTAAGTCCCTCATCTCTCTCACACGTCGTCCGACTTAAGCAAAAAAACAAAACAACTAAAGAAAAAAAAAACAAAAAAAGAGAAAACGGAAAACAAAGGACAAAACAAATTCTCAGTTGTAACATCATCAACACAGCCAAAAACTCCATTGCATTCTTCCTCTTCAAAGCCTAACTGTTCATTTGGTATGTGTCTCTTACCTCTTTTCTCCGATTTTCGTTTTCTGTTCTCCAATTTTTGTTTGAGTTTCATAAATGCTATGGAATTGTCATATTCGTTTCTATGATATGTTGTTGTTTCCCTGCATTTCGCCTCGACTTTTTAGTGAAATCGTACAGGGGAGGGGGAAGGGTAGACTGGGGAGTTGATAAGTGCAAGAATCCGCCATAGTTAGGGCTAGACCATCTGTAATTGAATGATCTGCGGTTCACATTTCTAAAATGCGGACCGCATTTGTGTCGCAACTCTAGCCCTAGACCCATTAGAGAAGAAGATTTATGCGACGCATTTGCGGTCGCATAGTTGAAATGCGGATCGTATCTGCGTCACATACACGCACAATGCACTCCCCCAACCCAACTCCCATTGTGCGACCTATTTGCGATCGCATTATTGATTCTATTTTTTGTCCATGCACTTCTACGATGCAATGCTAACCTCATGGTGGTTATGCGATCGCATATGCCATCGCATTAATGTTTTTGCTTAACTGTGTATTCTCATGCGACAGGTTTACGATTCGCATTGTGGTAATGCGATCACATGCCATGTCGCATAAGAGAAAGTTTATGTATTTTGGTGCATCGTTTGGTCCTTTATGTTTATTTTGTCCGTCCGTCCACTCACACGTATTTTCTCTTTGCAGCAATGGGTCGCAAGCATGTTTCACCCGCTGCTAAGAGAGCTTCCATAAGCAAGCAGGCACAACCATCCAAGTGTGCAAGACACGCACCTCCACAGAACATAGTTGAAAGTTCCTCCCAGCCTGATGAGGGGGCTATTGAACCGGAGGTAAATTTGGAAGCTGAGGAACGGAGGAAATAGGGGGACGACTATCAGCTGCGCTTTCCATTGCCCCTGTCTAGACAGCTGTACCGGGAGGGTC
>ML281763.1:651-59734 GCA_005239495.1 Nicotiana undulata
TAGATTTGACCCGGTACTAGGGTTAACCTGAGTACCTACACTAGTCCCCTCTTGCTGAGCTTTCATTTGTTGAAATTTAATTTTAGTTTCATGGTGTTTCAGTATGTTTCTACTCAAACTACCTGTACCGCCACGGTGGTCATTAAATTTATGAGACATCAACAACCCACAAGTTTTATACTTAGCCTTATTTTGATCTCTTAATTGAGTAAAAAAATGACAAACAAGAGATGTTTCGGTCCGTTTAGGACGTTGTCTATTAAAAGTAGGGGTTACTACAGGAGGGTCAGCCGGGGCATCATTTGGATTATTATCAGTTTGGTTAACAAAAGGACTAGTAGGTGTATCATCTAAATCGGGTTGAGTTTCATCTAAATCATCATTTTCCTCATAATTTTCATCGATAGTTGTATTACCATAAAGAGTATTCATATATTCATCATTTAATTGTGAAGCTGGTGTAAGATCATGTATAAACTGACTATCAGTAAATTGAAAACAAGGGTTATCACTATCAAGAATAATAGGTGGGGGAGGACGGATAACAGATCTACGTCGGGGAGACGGGGGAGGAGTAGTAGCTTGCCTACTAGATTCACCAATTTTAGACTTACCCTTACCCTTACCACCAAATATTTTTTACAAAGATAAGTCCATATTAATTATAAGGAAAATAAATTAAACAAACAAAACTATAATATTAAAACTTAAGAGTTGGAACGAGTTTACCGAATTGACGAACAACTTCTTGAAAATTGTATAATGTTGAAGACTTGAAGACTTTGAATACTTCAATTCACCAACTTCACAATTTTTCACAATTTGCAATAATAAAGTAAGCAATAATAGAAGAAAATTAGAGAGAGATTGATGATTTTGTGAGTAAAAATGAAAGAATGAGGGGTATTTATAGTTGAAAAAAGGGAAAAACTGTAATTATAAAAAGTTTGGGGTTAAAACAAAGTTTGGGGGCCATTTGGCTATTTTTTAAAATACCAAACGGCTATTTTAAGGCTCAAACGACTAGATTTTAAAAATCTGGCCATTGGCCATTTTTTTTTTTAAAAAAACGTTGGGCCCGCTTGGCCCGGCCCAGACCCGCCTGTCGGAATCGGCCCCCCACGGGCCTAAATCCCCCCAAGCCCGGACCCCCCATGGGCCGGCCCGTTTAGCCCGCGGGCCCGGCCCCCCTGCCACCCTTACTCCCAGCTACCAACCTTCTTTTAACAAGCTGACATATTCTTAGTCAAAGCAATACG
The DNA here is from genome assembly GCA_005239495.1 of Nicotiana undulata. Taxonomy (NCBI): domain Eukaryota; kingdom Viridiplantae; phylum Streptophyta; class Magnoliopsida; order Solanales; family Solanaceae; genus Nicotiana; species Nicotiana undulata. The sequence continues at coordinate 1,911 of ML281763.1, forward strand.
GTTTTAAGTCAATTTCGAAAAAGTTGGATTTTTAAACTTATTGGTTTTTTTTTATTTTATTAAAAGTAAATTTCAACTTTTTAAAGCCTTTTTTTTAGTTACCAAACACTTCCACGAGTTAAAAAGTGCTAAACTAGCGTTGAATCCCATCCAAACATGCTCGTAAAAAAAAAAGAATGGACATAGAAGGATTTTCCTTGAAATTGGCAGCTGCACCAGCTTAATTATCAATGATATTATTTTAATTTTATTTTTTGCTAATGGAAGTAACTTTTATTGAGCAAACATAAGACTTATTACATGGTGGGCACCTGGCGCATAGTCCCTGTACCCAATTTGTCTTTTAGCAGTACATCAAATATAAAGGGGGTGGGTTTTGGAAGAACATGATTTGTCTTCTATCTTCTGGTTCCCTGCCTTTCTCATAGTAGGCCAGTTTGTCCGCAGCTTGGTTTCCTTCCCTATATATGTGGACCACAGGAGGACTCCCCAGCTGCTCCAGTAGTAGCCTGCAATCATGTAGTAAAATTGAGAAAGCACGATTCTCTGATTCTAGTAATTTGATCAATACATGTGAGTCTGTTTCCACGGTTAGTGGAGTCAGTGTATTTGTGACAGCCATTTTCAGCCCCTATGACAGAGCTAGTAGTTCCGTGTGCAAAGCAGACTGAGCATAGTTATTTGACGAAAAACCAGTAATCCAATTTCCTTTCTGATCCCTTATTATCCCCCCCCCCCCTCCCATGTTTGATGTTGGGTCGTAGGCTCCATCTATGTTAAGCTTGTAGGATCCTGTTGGAGGAGGTGTCCAATTTATTTTGATGGATTTTTTCTGAGGTTTATTAAGACTTTTTGATACTAGGTGATGGTATTCTAGAGTATTGAAGATTATGGCATGGTGGTAAGTGGTTTTTTCGCAAGGTTGAATAATTTTTTATTTCTATTTTTCTAGATAGTCCATAAAATTATTAGAACTAATATTTTAACCGGGATTGAGTGGTTGTTAATGGAAATGGATTTTGTGGTAGAGCAGAGCTCAGAAATAGACCTTTCAATGTTGGAGGGAGAGAGAGAGATGTTGAAAGCATTCCAAATTGATGACGCTGGGGTGCAGGTTATGAAAATGTGTTCAGTTGTTTCTGTTGTGGTATGGCAGGCAGCACATGCATCTGTGTTGATGATATGAGGATGTGATAGGTTGGCTGTTGTTGGTAATTTATTATTAACAAGAAACCAGAGGAAGAATTTTATTTTATTAATAGCATTAGCTTTCCAAACCTAGTTGGTTGAGGGTTTCAGGGATGGAGGTAAAGAAGTTGTTGTTGTTAGATAGTTAGTGTAGGCCGATCTGGTTGAGAAAGATCCAGAGTTGGTGAACTTCCAGTAGAAAGAGTCTTTTTTGGGTTCAAATTCTTTGATGTAGGTGTTAGTGATAATGTGTTGGAGATTGGTGGGTAATTGTATAGACAAGGTTGTGAAGTCCCATTGGGAGTGTGGTAGGAGTAAGGTGTTTACAGTTGTAAAAGGGTCTGTTATGGTGAGGGGAACTTGTATGAGGGATCTGAGGTTAGTGGTGGAATTTATCCAGTTGTCTTCCCAAATTCTTACGTTTGTGCCTGTAGCAATGTTCCATCCTATGCCTTGCCTGTAAATGTCATTATTCCTACTCAGGATTTTGCAAGTGTATGAGTTAGTGTTTCTGTGGGTAATTTGATGTAGGGAATGCCTTTTGTATTTTTCTTTTAGGATTTTGACCCAAAGTTGTTCGGGCTGTGAGTAGAAGCGCCAAGTTAGGCTGGAGATTAGGGAAGAATTTTTCGCAGTTATGTTAGTGCCCAGACCACCCCAGGCTTTCGGAGTGGTAGCCGTTTACCAATTTGTAGTGAATTCTTCTTTTTGTATCCGTTGACCCCCAAAGGAAATTACGTTGAATACGGTCAATTCTATTAATAACATTTTTTGGTAAAGTATTAACCTGCATTACGTATTGGGGGATTGTTGCAAGAGTAGAGTTAATCAAAGTAGCACGTCCTGCCAATGATAACATGCTGGCTTTCCAACCTTGGAGTCGGCTGTTCATGCGATCAATAATATGTTGGTAGTCCGTGCTTTTTGGGTGTCTATTGGTAATGGGGAGGCCTAAGTAGATTCCAAATTTGTTGGTTGGAGTGATGTTGAGCATATTCGCAAGTAGCTGTTGGGTGTGGGTGGAGACATTATTTGAGAAAAGGATTTTTGATTTTTCCAGATTAATGTTTTGTCCTGAGGCCGATGAAAGATTATTGAATGTATTGATGATGGCTGTGGCATTTTTGGTATCTGCTCTAGCAAAAAGAATTATGTCATCTGCAAAGAGAAGGTGGGACAGGTTTGTGGAGATTCTTCCTAATTTAAAAGGGTTCCACATGTTGGAGGAAGTTTGAATGTTGATGAGCCGTGTAAGAGATTCCATACAGATTATGAATAGGTATGGAGAGAGTGGGTCTCCTTGTCTAATGCCGCACGAGGGATGGAAGGGAGGTGAAGGTTTACCATTTATTAAAATTGAAATTGAGGAAGAAGTCACGCAGGACATTATTAGGGAAATTAGTTTGTTAGGGAAGTTTAGGCAGAGCAATGAATACCTTATGAAAGACCATTCCAGATGGTCAAAAGCCTTTTCAAGGTCAATTTTTAACATCATGTGTCCTATTCTGCTATTGTTTTTTGAGAAAGAGTGAATGGCCTCTTGGACAATGATTGCATTGTCTGTTGCCCTTCTTCCCGGTATGAAGCTGCATTGTGTGGGGCTAATTATTTTGTGCAAAAGTGGTCTTATTCTATGAACAATGATTTTAGTAATAGTTTTGTAAATGGTGTTACAAAGACTGATTGGACGATATTGACTAATTTTTTTCGGGTTTTTGACTTTAGGAATTAGAACAATGTTAGTGGTGTTAATATCCTGGGGGATAGTACCTGTGTCGAAGGCATCCATACAAACATTTATTATGGCTGTGCTTGTTTGTTGCCAAAAGTTTCGGAAGAAAATGGGATGAAATCCATCGGGACCCGGGGATTTAATGGGTTGAAATGAGTCAATTGCTTTTTTAATCTCATGAATGGAAAGACTCTTTGATAGAAGCATTTGGTCAGTCGAATTAATAGTCTGCTGTTGAGGGGGAGAGGAATTTAAATCACTGAGTATGAGGTCTGTAGTGTAGATTTGTTTGAAGTGGTTGAGGATGGTTTGGGTGATTGTTTCTTTATCCAGAGTCCAATTTCCAATTGAGTCAGAAAGACCAAGGATTCTATTGGTTCTTCTTCTATGAATTGTGGAGGTGTGGAAAAATCTCGTGTTTGCATCTCCCTCGTTTAACCAGAGGATTCGAGATTTTAGCTTCCGGAAATCTTCTTCTTGTTGTAGAATGTTGTTATAGTCAACAATTAGTTGTGTTTCAAGGGTGTAGTGGAAAGGTTTTTTGAAGCCGTGTTCATTTGTTGAAGGCCATCTATTCTAGCTGATAGATGTCTTTTTTTTAAAAGATATTTCCAAAGTAGGAAAGGTTCCATTGATGGGCTATTTTTTTGAAATTATTAACAGTAGAGGCGTAGTCAGTGACAGGTTGCCATGAGTTAGTAACAATATATTTGAATTCAGGGTGGCGGAGCCACATTGTTTCAAATCTAAATGAATTGGGTGGTTTTTGAGTTTGTCGTGTGAGGTTAAGTAAGAGGGGGCAGTGGTCAGAGTATGTTCGACGCAGGTGTGTGACGTTGGAGTCTTGGTATAATTGGAGCCAAGCGGGGTTGCTCATAAATCTGTCTAGCCTTTCGAGAATGAGGGAGGTTGAGGTAGTAGTATTTGATTTATTGGTCCAGGTGAAGCGTGTCCCTGAGAATTCTAGGTCAATCATGTTCATATGATTTAAACAATTGTTAAAAGCTGCTACTCTATTGTTGTTGACAGGGTTTCCACCTAGTTTTTCATTTGCGTTTGTTATCTCATTGAAATCCCCGCATACTAGCCAAGGGAGATTAATAATTTCTGCCATTTCTTTTAGGTTTTTAAACAGAATATTTTTGTATGTAGTACTATTTCTAGCATAAATAACTGAAAGAATTCAAGGGCTTGAAGTTTCACTTACCTTGACTGTGGCGTGTATTTCCTGCTCAGTGAGTACCATTAGGTCAATGGTAACCTCGTTGTTATTCCACATTAAAGCAATGCCCCCTGAAAAACCTGAGGCTGGAACCTGCAATAAATCTGTGAATGGAAAACGTTGTAGCAATGTGTCATGATATGCCATCCTTGTTTCAGTAAGTGCAAGAATTGATGGTTTGTTTGCAGCTAATATCGCATCCAGATTGCGTTTAAAGTTGGGTTGTTAGCACCCCTACATTTCCATAATAGCATCTTCATCAGAGGATTGGACAGTTGGTGTGGACCTCGACCTAGACTGAGGTCTAAATTTGTTGTCATCGCCGGGCATAATGTCAGGACATATTTATGCATGGGGGACCATGCACAAGAGCGTATGTTGATTGATACCTTCCTCATGGTTGGGAGTGTGGTGATTAATATTTTTTCTTCGACATTTTCGAGAAACGTCAATGTTAGACATTCCTCTGTTAATGGAATAGGTTCCATCAGGAGATTTTGGATGTTTTGCTGCTCTTCTTCTAATGATGGGACCTTCGGTGGTGGAGAGTTTTCAGTTGTTGAGTTTAGTGACTGGGAGGGTTGTATCTCGGGAACAAGTTGGTCCGTGGAAAATTGTTGGAGTTGCATAGGCGTTACTGGCATGTGAAGTGTTTGGAGTATTTGGTTGATGGACAAGTTCGCAGAGTTTTGCAAGGGGAACAAGGGAGAGTTGAAGTTGGGATAGCTCATGAGTTTCTGCCCCGCCATGAATCCCTGATATGGGTCGTCCTGTAGGAGGGTTTTGTTGATGAAGTTTGGTTGAAATTGGTTGAAGGGGTTCTGGAGAAGATTGTCTTGGTGGTTCGTGAAGCTTTGTGTGAAGGGTGTTATATCTAGAGGGTTTAAGTGGTAAGGTGCTATGTTTTTAGGGTTGAGGGAGGGTGTCCAGATGGTGGGAGGTTGTTGAATGATGGATGAGTCCAAGTTGAGGTGGTGTGGGTGTTGATTGAGGTTTAATGGTTGAAAAGGGTTGTTGAATGGTGTTATGTTGTTGTTCGACCCAAGGGGCATCGGGTGCATTTGATGAATGCATGGAGGGAGACAAGTTTGCATGCTGTTGGATAGGTTCGAGGGGTTGGTCAAGTTTGGGGGTGGGCTGGTCGAAGTTGTTGGTTGACGGTGTAGGCGTGGAGGAACGTTGGATGAGGTTGTGTGTTTGGAACGAGGCATGGTTGCAAGAGTTGTTAATGGGTTGTTGCTGTTTCAGTGAAGATGATGGTGAAGTAATGTGATCGTTATTTATGGTAGGCTGGGGAAGTGGTGTGGCGTTGGGTGAAGGAGTTGTTGGTGAAGTCTTTACAGGATTGAGTGAGGATGAATTGAATGTGAAATAGGTTGAAGGAGTAGTGTTACTATTTGTGGAGGATTTTAAGGGATTTGAGGTTGTACTTTCACAATTCTTTTGTGACAGAGATTGGATAATATGTTTAACTACTCCTTTGGTTGGAGCTTCATTGGAGTGTACTGTGGATTTGTTACAAGTAGGTGTAGTAATTTATTGTGTGATATTTTTTGTATTAAGTGCTGTGTGTGCGTTGTGTGTGTGTGCTTTCTCGTCGTGAAGTAGGCAGATTCGATTGAGGAGTTGGAAATGGGATTACTGTTGTGCTTCTTTTGGTTTTCAAAGGGGTTTAACGTGGTTGAGTTATTAGGAGGAGTAGTGAATGAGGGAGTTAGATATGAAGTAAATGTTTCAATGGGTTTGAGGTTTGAGGGATTGGTTAACGTGTGAGTAGTAGTGTCTGGTATTTTGAAAGAGGGGTTAGAAGAAGTTAGTTTTCCTAGTTTGGTTACATTGTAACTAGTAGTGTCTAATTGCTTGTTAGTTGAGTTGGTAGGAAGAGATTGCGTGGTACTATTGGTTGGATTTTTAGTTGTACTAGCAGATTCAGTTGGTGTAAGATTTAAGTGGCTAGTGTTAGGGGTGGTATTGGGGGTTAATGTCTGTTGGTTGGTTGCTTTGTTTCCAATGTGTAAACTATTATTGTTGGAGGTCTTTAGGTTCTTTGTTTGGGTAGTGTTTGCATGGGGATTTTCTGTGTGCATGAGCTTAGTTTGGGTAGGACGGGGCTTAGGAGGTGTGTTGTCAAGAGGTGGTGTTGAATTTCCTAAGGTGGGAAATGTATTTTTTGTAATAGTTGTATGAACTTGTTTGAGGATGGGGTGATGTGGTTTTTTTTGGAAGTATTACTGTTGACCAGGGCCATCCGTAATTTTGATATCAGTGTCGTAATAAATCTTTTCTTTTTCTTTTTCTTTTTTTCTTTTCTTTTGTTTCTACTTTCTATTTTTCTTCTTTTTCTTTTTCTTTTTCTTTTTTTCTCTTCTTTTTCATTTTTTTCCTCATTTTTTTCCTTTTTTTTTTTTCTTCATTTTTCTGTTCATCTTTTTTTGTATTGTTGTTGCACTGTTCCATTGGGGTTGATGATGACGTACCTTCTTGTGCTGAGGCATGTTTCATGCAGTTGTATAGTGTGTGTCCCAAGCATCCACAACTTTGGTACAGAGGTGTTGTACTCTCGTATTGAATTTTCTGCAGGTGACTTCCAATGAGAATATCTCTCGGGACAGGCTTATCAAGTTGGACGAGGGGATACAGAGACGGGCATATCGACCTCTGCTTGTATTCCTTGTACAACTATCTATTTTTAGGATAGTACCAATTGTGCTTCCAATCTTGCGTAGGATAGTAGAGTCGTAGTATTCAGTTGGTAATTCAGGTAGGCGAATCCAAATTGTGGAGAAAGGCATTTGATGTTCTGTGGGATTGAATTTAGGTTCCCATTTTCTGATAGATAGAAATTGAGATCCTACAAACCAAGGCCCTTGATTTAGTATTTTGGAGTAGTTTTCTAGTGACTTGAACTTGATGAGATAGTAGTCTTCTCCTAAGTCTATCAAATTTAAGTCTTCATTAAGGTTCCAAAGAGTCTTAAGCTTTGTTCTAAGGAAGATGTATCCAATTTTTCCCCCAAGTAGTTTTACAATAAGCGCATTACATGGTTGGTTTCCCATGCAACTCTGTTAATAAAGTAACTATAGTTTTCTTTTTCCTTTTTCTTCGAGAGAACCTTCCTTTTTGTTTTTTCTTTTTCTACTTCAATTAAAACATATCAAGAAAATGGAAATTTAATACAAAGTGTAGAGATATGTCTACGCACCAAAGTAATTGGATGGTTTGCGTGAAGCTATATTTTAAAATTTAAAATAATTTTTAAATATAAAATGATTATAAAATGTGTCTAGATGAGTTTTTGGCATACAAAACTGGTTTTTGGCCAAGTAATATTCAGAGGTAGTTGTGTGATTTTCTTATAAGAAAAATAGTTTGAGGTTTTTTACAAATTAGACTTTAAGTTCGAAAACACCTACTATATATGCAATTAACCTTTGCATTTTTTTTGTCCTTAATTCCAAATTCTTATTCATCATAAGAAAATTGCACGACTCTTTGTTGCATCGACCTGTGTTAAAATATGTGCAGTCTGTATAGCAATTAGATGCAGCTTTCGTTTTGTGGTTTCTTGGCAATATATTAATTGAAGAAAAAGCCCTAAACGTCTCTCGTGGTTCCTGAAAATGATCACAAAGCCAGTTGAATTCAGCAGGACAACATAGATAACTGAAGTCGCATTTTTCAAATTTGTATCACTCAATCATGACTCGGAAAAGGAAAGAGAGTAAAGATAACGATAATGACAAAAGTGAATTGTCATTTTGCACTACGAGACATAAAAAGAGGAGGGAAAAAACAAATTAAAAGAAATACCACTTTTATATCCAGAGCATATAATGCGTTTGTCATGAATATACTACAAACAGTTCTACCAAATAAAAAAAATTAAAAAAAAGACGGCTCCTGCTGAGCTTCGACACCACTCCATGCAAGTAACTAAATATTTACAGATTTACACAATTGAATAACTTAAAAAGTATCAATTACAAATAATTCTTTTCAATGATAATGATTAGTAATGTAGAATAAATAGTATGTAATCTGCTGTAGCAAGTTAAATTATAGTAATTGTATAAAAGTTCTGTTCACCAATACTATATATAATTTAAACCCTTCCCACTTCTCATATTATATTTCACTACTAGAAAACTGGCAAAATCCATCCACAAAATATCGACCGAAATTGATCAAAAAAAGAATCAACCGAAATCGGTCGGAAAATAAGTAAATTGGTCGCAAAAGTCAAAGAAAATATTTCTGACAACGAAAATAGTGGTCACACAATAAAGGCATAAAAATTTCGATCGATTTCGGTCAGAAATTGGTCAATTTTTGACCAAGCCCTAGTCATACTTGCATATTTTCTACCAAAATAATAATTAAAACCTTTCAAATATATGGACCGAAATAGGTCAGTATATTTGAAATTATTCTTTCCCGCCCAAGGCAATTGGGTTTTTAATATAATAAAAAAAATAAAAATTATATATATATATATATATATATATATATATATATATATATATATATATATAGCAACAACAACATATGAATATATCATATAGTAAAATAACTTATGTTAATATAGCATTAATATGTATACATATATTGTTGTTGCTACAACTTAAGTATTGATATAGCTTATGTATACATATTGTAACGACCCGACCGGTCGTTTTACTTTCTAGAATCCCGTTCCCCTAAATAAGACTCCCCGCACGTGGTTTTACTGTTTTATGACTTGGGAGGATGGTTAGTTTGAGAATTTGGAAAGGTTCGGGTTGAAATCGGAATATTTGGTTCCTTAAGTTGGCCTTAAAAGGCTAAGTTTGACTTCGGTCAACGTTTTGTGTAAACGACCTCAAAATCGGGATTTGATGGTTCTAATAGGTTCGTATAATGATATCGGACTTGGGCGTATGCTCGGATCGGTTTTGGATGACCAAAAAGTGTTTCGGTGCCTAATAGTGAAAGTTAATTCTTTGAAGGTTTTAGAAGTTCTTTAAATTTGGTTTGGAGCGGGTTTTAGTGATATCGAGGTCCAAGCGGAATTCTAGATCGGGAATAATTCTGTAATGTCATTTAAGACTTGCACGCAAAATTTGATGTCAATCCGAGTAGTTTAAGTACGTTTCGGCGCATTGGGAGTAAAATGAAGAACTTGAAGTTCATAAGTTTGATTCAATTGGCTTTGGGGTGTGATTCTTATTTTTAATGCTATTTCGGGCGTTCCGAGAGTTCGAGCGAGTCTGTTTTATGATTCCAAATTTGTTTGTATATTCGGGTGGGGCCTCGGGGGCCCTGAGTGTCGATCGGACGACGCTCGAACCAAGTTGAAAATTGGGAGAAACAGCTGAAGCTCCTAGCTACTGTCATAATCGCGCATGCGCTTGGCCAGACGCATGTGCGAACTTGCAGGTGCGGGCTACGAGCCGTAGAAGCGAAACAATGAGGGAAACCCAGCCATCCGTAGGTGCGGAAGTTTTGGCGCACCTGCGTGACTGCAGGTGCGAGGTAGTGGTCGCAGGAGCGGAAGGCACACTGAAGCGGCTCCCTTTTGTCCGCAGATGCGGAGCTTGGCCGGGTAGGAGAAATGCGCACCTGCGATGATTTTTACCGCTGGTGCAGGACTGCAGATGCGACCAAGGCACCGTAGGTGCAGAAATCGCTGGGCAAAAAGGTTCATTTAATACGGGACTTAGGCCATTTCTAACATATTTCTCTCACTCTTGGGCGATTTGAGAGCTTTTAAGGAGGGGATTTCGACCTAACTTTTGAAGGTAAGTAAATTCTACCTAATGTGAGTTTAAAACATAGATTATGGGCAGATTGTAACATGAAAATTTGTAGAAAATTATGGGTTTAGGAGGAAACCTAGATTTTGTTAAAAATAAAAGAGATTTAATATAGTAAAAATCATATATTTGAGTTCATGGGATTGTGCATAACAACTTCGAAAATTTTCAGAATCCGGGCACGTGGGCTAGGGGTTAATTTTAAGAATCTTATATGTAAGGTTGGGTAACCTCTTTAATAGTTGAAATACGAACTTTTGAGCATGTATTGATTAGTTTAAATACTATTTGATTAGTTTTGGATTGATTTGGCACCTACTTGAGGGTGTGAGTGCATTCTTGAATCGGGAAGTAGGCTTTGAGATAAGGTAAGTCTCGTTTCTAACCTTGTAAGAGAGAATTAACCCCATAGGTGAACTTAAATCAATATGTACTTCTATTTGTGGGGGCTACGCACGCACGGTGTGACGAGCATCCGTGCGTAGTTACTATTCACGCTTATGTCCGGGTAGATTTAGGCTTACACCATGATTCGTTGATATTGTTGCTTGATTATGTTTACTAATTGTTGGATTAAAGCGGAGATTGAGGATTTCAATATTTCAAAGTTCTAAGTCGAATTTCTTATTTTTAAAAGGAATTGAGAAATATTATGATAATTTTAGAAAAATCTATGTTCAACCGCTTTGCAAGTATATTCCGCGAGCGGGGTAAATTTTCACTGCTCTCATCGGAGCGGGTCGTTCGCCTAGGCAGGATTTATTGATATATTATATGGTTCGGGCCGTTCGACCTTTGGCAGTGCACAGTATATTTATATGTATATTTGGATCGTGTCGTACGTCCTTGACATAACTCGTGCGTAACGATATTGGGACCCCTTATATATTTGGTATTGTTTACCGGACTTGAAAGGTGAAAGGTTTAGATGAAAGAAATAACTTGGTTCTTACTTGAATGAAAGAATTGTTTACTTATTTCCTGCTTGAGTTATATTATCATTGTATGATTTATGTTTAATTGGAACATTATATTTATTATATTGTTCGCCCGTAGTGAGTGTCGAAGTCGACCCCTCATCACTACTTCTTCGATGTTAGACTAGATACTTACTGGGTACATGTTGTTTATGTACTCACGCTACACTTCTGCACTTGATGTGTATGATCTGAGGCAGGTGCATCTGGTTATCATTCCGGCACGCACGCTTGACTTCTTGTTCGAGACTACACGATGAGCTTCCCTTCCGAGCCGTTCAGCAGCATCCAGAGTCTCTTTTTTTATATATATTTCTGTCTATTCTATTTCAGACAGTAGAGTGGAGATCTTCTGTATATTCTACTAGTAGCCCACATACTTTTGACACCAGGTTTTGACATACACTAGTAGACTTATGATTTTGGATTTATTTTTATGATTTCGATTTGCCCTCAGTTGCTTTCGCTTAATTACTTTACATATGTAAATTTCTAGAACTTTTATAAATGAGGAATGTTATCCACTTAGCAAACTTATTAAAAGTGGGAAACCACTAGATTGATCAGTGTTGGCTTGCCTAACAACAGTGTTGGGCGCCATCACGACCTATAATGGAATTGAGTCGTGATAACATGGTATCAGAGCACTAGGTTCACATAGGTCTCATAAGTTATGGGCATGCCTAATGGAGTCTTGCGAATCGGTGCGGAGACGTCCGTACCTATCTTCGAGAGGCTATAAGGTTTTAGGAAACTACTATTTATTCATCTCCTATCGTGCAGTTGATAGTGTACTACATTTCTTCTCTTACTCTATCACAGATGGTGAGAACGCGCACGACATATGTTCCGAACCCGGGAGGAGCTACTCCCCCTGTTGCGAGAGGCCGAGGCAGAGGTCGGGGAAGGGCACCTGCCCGAGATAAGGGATGAGGACGTCACAGAGTTGCCCTAGTTGTACCACCAGCGGATCCAATGGAGGATCCCATCATTGAGGAGCAAGGCGAGGTACCCAAAACAGATCCAAACCCGATAGATTTCATTTTAGCACCGGGCTTTCAGTAGGTCATGGGTCGTATGCTGTGGTTCATGGATTCTATGACCCATGCTGGTTTATTTCCAGCAGACCCAGCCACATCTTAGACGGGAGGGGGAGCACAAACCTCTATTGCTCAGGCACCTAGGCATGCAACTGCCGTATATCAGACCCTAGGAAGACTACTCGTGGGCGGGGCCGAGTCAATTACAACGGTTATACCTGAGCCTAGATCAGCTGCGGCCGGCGAGCTACAAAAGCTTTTGGACAGATGGACTAGGCTTCACCCTCCGGTCTTTGGGGCGAGGGACATGAGGATCCCCAAGACTTTATTGACAGGTGCAGGGACAGACTTCACAACATGAGCATATTGGAGTCTCACAAGGTGGATTTCACTACCTTTCAGTTGGAGGGAAACACATGTAGGTGGTGGAAGGCTTATCTTCTTGGCAGACCAACATGTTCTCCTCCCATGACTTGGGACTAGTTCACACTCCTATTTTTGGACAAGTATCTTCCACCCTCTCAGAAGGAAGAGTTACGATTCCAGTTTGAGTAGCTCCAACATGGTTAGATGTCCGTGACCGATTATGAGGCGAGATTCTCTAAGCTTTCTTGTCATGCATCTATGATACATCCTACTGAAATGGAGCGAGTGTGGAGGTTTGTTGCGGGGTTGCACTCTAGTATTCAGGCTAGCATGGCTCAAGAGGTTGAGATGGGGGCTCCCTATCAGTTGGTAATGGAGATTTCTCGTAGGATTGCGGGTTACCCTAAGAGGGGTAGGGAGCAGATGCAGCGGGACAAGAGGTCCCATTTTTTTGGTGAGTTCAGAGGTACCCCAGCTGGGGGCAGAGACCATTTTGGGAGGGGTCAGCCCAGCAGGCCCCCAAATCAAGCACCACCACCTCTCTAGGGTGTTCCAACGCGGCCCTATTTCAGTGCTATGCCGGAGATTTCTTACCGTCCGCCAGCTATTCAAGGTTCTTCCGGTGGATACTCTGGTCATTAGGGTTCTTCCAGTGCCTATTTCAATGCCATGCTAGAGAGTTTATATCACCCACCCGCTCTTCAGGGTTCTTCCGGTGGGTATTCAGGCCACCAGGGTCAGACACCAGGGCAGCAGTCCACCGCTCCGAGAGGCTGTTATGAGTGCGGGGATCCTAGTCACATAAAGAGACATTACCCCAGACTTCGGGGAAAGATAGTGCATCAGGATCAGCAGCCCATGATTACAGCTCCAGTAGCCGAACCAGCCGTCTGGGCAGAGGGCAGGTGCGTAAGAGCCATCCCAGAGGTGGAAGTCAGGCAGGCGGAGGGCAACCAGGTGGCGCTCTAGCCAGATTTTATGCTTTTTTGTCCAGATCATATGGAATGGCCTCATATGTCGTGATCACAGGTAATAAGTCTGTATGTGGTAGGGATGCTTCAATACTATTTGATCCAAGGTCTACCTATTCGTTTGTGTCAACCATGTTTGCTTATTTTTTTGGATATTCCTCGTGAGTCCTTGGGTACTCTTGTCTATGTGTCCACTCCTGTGGGTGATTATGTTGTTGTAGATTTGATCCATCAGTCCTGTATGGTTACAATCTATGGTTACAAGACTAGGGCGGATCTTTTGTTGCTTGATATGACCGACTTTGAGGTCATCCTAGGCAAGGACTGACTATCTTCATATCACGCCATCCTTGATTGCCATGCCAAGAATGTAACCTTAGCGATGCCAAAGTTTCCTAGATTAGAGTGGAAGGGTTCGTCTCTCAGTACATCTAGTCAGGTTATCTCTTTTATGAAGGCCCGACATATGGTCGAGAAGGGTTGTTTGGCTTATCTAGCCTATGTTCGGGATACTAGTGCAGTGTCCTCGGTGATTGATTCAGTACTAGTAGTCTGGGAGTTCTCAGATGTGTTTTCTTATGATCTTCCAAGCATGCCACCAGATCGGCATATCAATTTCTGTATTGATTTGGCTCCAGGTATCCAACCTATATCTATCCCACCGTACCGTATGGCTCTGAAATAATTGAAGGAGTTGAAGGAACAACTTGAGGTGTTTCTAGCAAAGGGATTTGTCAGGCCGAGTGTATCACCTTGGGGTTCCCAAGTGCTATTTGTGAAGAAGAAAGATAGGACTATGCAGATGTGCATTGATTACCACCAGTTGAACAAAGCTACCATTAAGAACAAGTACCCGTTGCCGCATATTGATGATTTGTTTGTCCAGTTGCAGGTTGCTATGGTGTTTTCAAAAATCAACTTGAGATCACGGTACCACCAGTTGAAGATTCAGGACTCAGATGTTCTGAAGACTGCTTTTCGTACTAGATATGGCCATTATGAGTTTCTAGTGATGTCTTTCAGTTTGACTAATGCCCAAACAACGTTTATAGACTTGATAAACAGGGTGTTCAGGCCTTATATTGATTCGTTTGTCATTGTCTTCATTGATGACATTTTGATTTACTCACGTAGCATGGAGGAGCACGAGCAACATTTGAGAGTGGTGATTCAGATTTTGTAGGAACAGAAGCTATATGCTAAGTTCTCCAAGTGTGAGTTTTGGTTAGATTCTGTTGCATTCTTGGGGAATGTGGTATCAGGCGAGGGAATTAAAGTGGATCCCAAGAAGATTGAGGCAGTTCAGAGTTGGCCTCGTCCTACTTCAGCGACTAAGATCAGGAGCTTATCGGGGTTAGCAGGTTATTTTCGCCGGTTCGTGGAGGGCTTCTCATCTATTGTAGCACCTTTGACTAGATTGACCCAAAAAGGTGCTCAGTTTTGTTGGTCCCATGATTGTGAGGCGAGCTTCCAGAAGCTCAAGACAACTTTGACCACAACACCAGTCCTTGTGTTGCCTTCTAGTTTGGGGATGTACACTGTGTATTGCGATGCTTCACGCGTTATCTTGGGTTGTGTATTGATGCAGGAGGGGTGAGTTATTGCATATGATTCACGTCAGCTGAAGCCCCATGAGAAGAATTATCCTATGCACGATTTGGAGTTGGCCGTGATTGTTCATGCTCTTAAGATCTGGAGGCATTATCTATATGGGTGTGTTATGAGGTTTACACTGATCATCACAGTTTGCAACATTTGTTCAAGAAAAGGTATCTCAATTTGAGGCCGCGTAAATGGATTGAGTTACTAAAGGATTATGACATCACCATTCTTTATCATCCAGGCAAGGAGAATGTAGTCGCTGATGCCTTGAGAAGTAAGGCAGAGAGTATGGGTAGCTTGGCATTCATTTCAGTAGAGGAGAGGCCACTAGCCTTGGACATCCAGTCCTTGGCTAACAAACTTATGAGGTTGGATATTTCAGAGAGCAACTGAATTATTGCTTGCCTCGTTGCCCAGTCCTCACTATTGGAGCAGATCAAGGCTCGACAGTTTGATGATCCGCACTTGTTGGTTCTCAGGGATACAATACTACAGGGTAGTGCCAAGGAGGTTTCTATTGGCAAGGATGGCATTTTGCGACTCCAGGGCCGTCTATGCGTTCCTAATATCAATCGCTTGAGGGAGAGGATTCTAGAGGTGGCACAAACTTCTCAATATTCCATTCATCCAGGTGATACGAAGATGTATTGTGACATAAGGCAGCATTATTGGTGGCGGCGGATGAAAAAAGACATAGTTGAGCATGTAGCTAGATGACTAAATTGCTAACAGGTTAAGTATCAACACCAGAGGCCAGGAGGCCTACTCCAGCAGAGGAGAGGCCACTTGCAGAGGAGAGGCCACTAGCCTTGGACATCCAATCCTTGGCTAACAGACTTATGAGGTTGGATATTTTAGAGAGCAGCTGAATTATTACTTGCCTCGTTGCTCAGTCCTCACTATTAGAGCAGATCAAGGCTCCACAGTTTGATGATCCACACTTGTTGGTTCTCAGGGATACAATACTACAAGGTAGTGCCAAGGAGGTTTCTATTGGCAAGGATGGCGTTTTGCGACTCCAGGGCCGTCTATGCATTCCTAATATCGATGGCTTGAGGGAGAGGATTCTAGAGGTGGCGCAGACTTCTCGATATTCCATTCATACAGGTGATACGAAGATGTGTTGTGACATGAGGCAACATTATTGGTGGAGACGGATGAAAAAATACATAGTTGAGTATGTAGCTAGATGCCTAAATTGCTAGCAGGTTAAGTATCAACACCAGAGGCCAGGAGGCCTACTCCAGCAGATGATTATACCTGGGTGGAAGTGGGAGAACATCACTATGGACTTCGTAGTTCGGTTTTTGCGGACTTTGCAAAAGTTTGATGTAGTTTGGGTCACTGTAGACAGATTGACCAAGTCGACACACTTCATTCCCGTGATGACTACGTATACATCAGAGAGATTGGCCCAAATTTATATCCAGGAGATAGTTCGGCTGCATGGTGTGTCTTTTTCCATCATTTCAGACAGAGGTCCTCAGTTTACTTCACATTTCTTGAGAGCAGTACAAAGTGAATTGGGGATCCGTGTAGAGCTCAACACAACATTTCATCCACAGACCGACGGGAAGTCAGAGCGGACAGTTCAGATCTTGGAGGAGATTCTTAGAGCATGTGTTATTGACTTTGGAGGGCAGTGGGATCGATTCTTGACTTTGGCCGAGTTTGCTTACAACAACAATTACCAGTCTAAAATTGAGAGGGCTCCATTCGAGGCTTTATATGGTCGGCGGTGTCGCTCTTTTATTGGGTGGTCTGAGCCTGGTGAGGCTAGGTTTTATGGTACTAATTTGGTGAAGGATGCCTTGGAAAAGGTAAAGTTGATTCAAGAGCGACTTCGCACAGCACAGTCCCGACAGAAGAGTTATGCGGATCAGAAGGCGCGTGACTTATCATTCATGGTGGGCGAGATGGTTCTCTTGAAAGTCTCGCCGATGAAGGGAATCATGAGATTTGGGAAGAAAGGCAAGTTGAGCCTAAGGTTTCTAGGCCCATTTAAGGTGTTGAGGCCAATTGGAGGAGGTTACTTATGAGCTTGCTTTTCCTCCGAGTCTATCGGGAGTTCATCTGTTTTTTCACGTGTCTATGCTCCAGAGTATCATCCTGACTTGTCACATGTGTTAGACTTCAACACAATTCAGTTAGATGAGAGTCTGGTTGTGAAGAGGAGCCAAATTCCATTGTTGATAGGCAGGATCGCCAGTTGAGATCCAAGAAGATTTCCACGGTAAAGGTTCCGTGGAGGGGCCAACCAGTCGAGGAGGCGACCTGGGAGTCTGAGGAGGACATGGGGAGCAGATATCCTCACTTGTTCAGCACTCGAGGTATGATTATAGACCCGTTCTAGAACGAACATTTGTTAAAGAGGCGGAGAATGTAACGACTCGACCAGTCGTTTTGCTTTCTAGAACCTCGTTCCCCTAAATAAGACTCCCCCCCGTATGTGCTTTCACTGTTTTATGACTTGCGGGGATGGTTAGTTGAGAATTTGGAAAGGTTTGGGTTGAAATCGGAACATTTGGTTCCTTAAGTTGGCCTTAAAAGGCAAAGTTTTATTTCAGTCAACATTTTGAGTAAACGACCTCGGAATCGAGATTTGACGGTTCCAATAGGTTTGTATGATGATTTCGGACTTGGGAGTATGCTCGGATCGGGTTTTGGATGACCCGGGAGTGTTTCGATGCCAATAGTAAAAGTTGGTTCTTTGAAGGTTTTAGAGGTTCTTTAAATTTGGTTTGGAGTGGGTTTTGGTAATATCGAGGTCTAAACAGAATTCCGAGGCCAGGAATAGTTCCGTAATGTCATTTAAGACTTGAATGCAAAATTTTGTGTCAATCTGAGTAGTTTAAGTACGCTTTGGCGCATTGGGAGTAAATTGAAGAACTTGAAGTTCATAAGTTTGATTCAATTGGTTTTGGGGTGTGATTCTTAGTTTTAATGTTGTTTCAGGAATTCCGAGAGTTCGAGTGAGCCGTTCAATGATTCTAAACTAGTTGGTATGTTCGAGAGGGGCCCCGGGGGCCCCGTGTTAGTCAAACGACGCTCGGACCAAGTTGCAAATTGGGATCAACAGCTAAAGCTACTAGCTGCTTTCATAGTCGCACATGCGCTTGGCTAGCCGCATGTGCGAGCCACGAGACGTAGAAGCAAAACAGTGAGGGCAGCCCAGCTATTTGCAAGTGCATAAGTTTTGGCGCACCTGCGTGACTGCAGGTGCGAGGGTAGTGGTCGCAGGAGAGGAAGGCACACTGAAGCGGCTCCCTTTTGTCCGCAGATGCGGAGCTTGGCCGGGTAAGAGAAATGCGCACCTGCGATGATTTTTGCCGCTTGTGCGGGACTGCAGATGCGGCCAAGGCACCGTAGGTGCAGAAATCGCTGGGCAGAAAGGTTCATTTAATACGGGACTTAGGCCATTTCTAACACATTTCTCTCACTCTTGGGAGATTTGAGAGCTTTTAAGGAGGGGATTTCGACCTAACTTTTGAAGGTAAGTAATTTCTACCTAATGTGAGTTTAAAACATAGATTTGGGTAGATTTTAACAGTAAAATTTGTGGAAAATCAAGGGTTTAGAAGGAAACCTAGGTTTTGATATATAAAAAAGAGAGTTAATCATGAAATTTGTTATGAAATTTAGTAAAAATCATATATTTGAGTTCATGAAGTTGTGGGTAACAACTTTGGAAATTTTCGGACTCCGGGCACATGGGCCTGAGGATGAATTTTAAGAATCTTACATTTAGAGTTGGATAACCTCTTTAATAGTTGAAATATGAACTTTTGAGCATGTATTGATTAGTTTAAATACTATTTGATTAGTTTTGGATTGATTTGGCACCTACTTGAGGGTGTGAGCGCATTCTTGAATCAGGAAGTAGGCTTTGAGACGAGGTAAGTCTCTTTTCTAATCTTGTAAGAGGGAATTAAACCCATAGGTGAACTTAAATCAATATGTACTTCTATTTGTGGGGGCTACGCACGCACTATGTGACGAGAGTCCGTGCGTAGCTACTATTCATGCTTATGTCCGGGTACATTTAAGCTTACACCATGATTCGTTGATGCCGTTGCTTGATTATGTTTACTAGTTGTTGGATTAAA
Organism: Nicotiana undulata; assembly: GCA_005239495.1. Lineage (NCBI taxonomy): Eukaryota > Viridiplantae > Streptophyta > Magnoliopsida > Solanales > Solanaceae > Nicotiana > Nicotiana undulata. The sequence continues at coordinate 20,907 of ML281763.1, forward strand.
GCGGAGGTTGGGGATTTCAATACTTTAAAGTTCTAAGTCAAATTTATTTATTTTTAAAAGGAAGTAAGAAATATTCTGATAATTTAAGAAAAATCAATGTTCAACCGCTTTGCAAATATATTCCGCGAGCGGGGAAAATTTCCATTACTCTCATGGGAGGGGGCCGTTCGCCTCGGCAGGATTTATTGATATATTATATGGTTTGGGTCATTTGACCCTCGGCACTGCACAATATATTTGTATGTATATTTGGATCGGGCCGTACGTCCTCGGCATAACTCGTGCATAACAATACTGGAACCCCTTATATATCTGGTATTGTTTCACGGACTTGAAAGATCAAAGGTTTAGATGAAAGAAATGACTTGGTTCTTACTTGAATGAAATGATTGTTTACTTATTTCTTTCTTGAGTTCTATTATCATTGTATGATTCATCTTTAATTAAAACTTTATATTATTATATTGTTGGCCCGTAGTGAGTGTTGAAGTCGACCCTCGACACTACTTCTTCGAGGTTAGACTAGATACTTACTGGGTACAAGTTGTTTATGTACTCACGCTACACTTCTGCACTTGATGTGCAGGATCTGAGGCAGATGCATCAGGTTATCATTCCGGCGCGCACACTTGACTTCTGGTCCGAGACTACACGGTGAGCTGCCCTTCCGAGCCATTCAGCAGCAACCAAAGTCTCTCTTTTGATTTTTATTTCTATCTATTTTATTATAGACAGTAGAGTGGAGATCTTCTGTATATTCTACTAGTAGCTCACATACTTGTGACATCACGTCTTGGAACACACTAGTAGACTTATGATTTTGGATTTATTTTTATGATTTCAGTTTGCACTCAGTTGCTTTCGTTTAATTACTTTACATCTATAAATTTCTAGAACTTTTATCAATGAGGAATGTTAGTCATTTAGCAAACTTATTAAAAGTGGGAAACCACTAGATTGATCACTGTTGGCTTGCCTAACAACGGTGTTGGGCGCCATCACGGCCTATAATGGAATTGGGTCGTGACATATATTAATGCTATATTAACATTTGCTATATTAATATATACTATATTCATTGCAATCTGATACAAACTAATTCGTAAAATATTCTGTCGCCGTTTCTGGTCACCGAAAAAACCTGGAAAAAAAATCTCGAGAAAATTAATTGAATTGGACAGTTGTGGAAATCAATAGCATTGGAGGTATCAACATTCAGTGGATTGGGAAGCGCGTCCAGACATCCACGACTGTTATCCAGGTTCCATCATTATTGAATTGTACTTGCGCACATCTATTTACTGTTGAATTGCGAGCAATGTTTGTTTGTGTACACATCTATTAGTTTTAGTTTCCTTGCCGGTAACCCGTAGTTGGATTGATTGTTTTTGGTTGACACCATTTGCTTGTTTTTCTATTTGTTCTACTAGTGTTTTAAGCTTAAGGTTTCATCTATCCCTTTTAATTCTTTGTTTGCATATGGGTAGTTTCTTAGACATGGTATATTCACTGTTCTAGTCCCTGCTCACGTTACTGTTCTCGTAATAGCGCCTTTGAGTTATTTTTAGCTCTCAGGTTCCTATCTTGTAGTCCTTCATTCCCGGTACTTGTTCTTAGTGGTAGTGTTTACCTAATATCTTTTTCTTATAGTGGCGGTAGTGTACGATGTGAGAGCAAGGTCGTGTCCTCGGGTGAGGTCCAGGGGTAAGAAGGGGGATAAGAAAGCCTCTAGGCTGAGAGTTGGGTCTTGGAACATTGGGACGTTGATGGGGAAGTCTATAGAGTTAGTTAAGATTCTTCAAAAGAGGAAGATCAACATAGCGTGTGTCCAGGAGACTAGATGGAAGGGTACTAGGGCACGAGATGTAGACGGGTTTAAACTATGGTACTTAGGGAGCGCTGGGGGTAAGAATGTGGTAGGTATTTTAGTTAACAGGGACCTCAGGGATCTCGTGGTCGAGGTTAGGAGGGTAAATGATAAGTTGATGAGTATTAAGCTTGTAGTTGGTAGGTTAGCTGTAAACGTGATTAGTGCATACGCTCCTTAGGTAGGTTGGACTAAGAGGTCAAGAAGCGATTCTGGGAGGATTTGGACGAGATGGTGCGCAATATCCCACGCACAGAGAAGTTGTTCATTGGCGGAGATTTCAATGTCCATATCGGGGCTAGTGCTAGGGGTTATGATGATGTGCATCGCAGGTTCTGTTTTGGGGATAGGAATGAGGAGGGTAATTCACTATTGGATTTTGCTAGAACTTTTGATTTGGTTATAGCTAACTCGAGTTTTCCGAAGAGGGAAGAGCACCTGGTCACTTTCCGAAATTCAATGGGCAAGACTCAGATTGATTATCTTCTCTACAGGAAATGTGATAAAGGTCTGTGCACTGATTTCAAGGTCATCCCAAGTGAGCACCTCACGACTCTACATAGGCTCCTAGTTATGGACCTTGAGATAAAGAGGAGTATGAGGAAGAGGGCGGTGTGCAGGAAACCTAAGATCAAGTGGGATAACTTGACCAACAAAGCTCAGGAGTTAGGGGAGACGTTGTTGGCTATGAGGGCCTGGATAAGTAGGGGACGCATCTAGTAGTGGTTCACGATTGCGACATGCATTAGGGTAGCTGTTAGAGAGGTCTTAGGGGTCACGAAGGGCTCTCCTGGGGGTCATAGAGGGGACTGGTGGTAGAATGGAGAGGTCCAAGGTAAAGTGGAAGCTAAGAAAACTGCTGATTTGAATCTAGTAGAGAGTGCAAAAGAGGAGGAAAGAAAGACTTATCGGGAGTGTTACAGAAATGCAAGAAAGAGGCAAAGTTAGCAGTTACGATGGCTAAAATTTCGGAGTTGCTCGTTTGTACGAGGAGCTCGGGGGAAAAGGCGGGGACAAGAAGTTGTACCGGTTGGCCAAGGTGAGGGAGAGGAAGGCCCGTGACTTAGACCAAGTCAAGTGCATCAAGGACGAGGATGGAAAAGTATTGATGGATGAGGCACTTATTAGGAGAAGATGGTAGACATACTTCCATACTATTGAATGAGGAGGGGGATATACGCATCGTGCTAGGTGAGTTGGAACAGTCTGAGAGTCGTCGGGATTTTGGGTACTGTAGGCGGATTATGTTAGAGGAGGTGGAAGGGGCGATGCGTAAGATGTTCAAGGGCAGAGCGATGGGGCCAGACAAAATCCCGGTGGAATTCTGGAAGAGCGCGGGGCGAGAAAGTTTGAAGTGGCTTACTGGGTTGTTTAATGTTATTTTTAAGACGAAGAAGATGCCCGAAGAATGGAGGTGGAGTACGATGGTTCCACTTTACAAGAACAAGGGTGATATCCAAAATTGCAATAATTATAGGGGTATCAAGCTGTTGAGTTACAATATGAAGGTTTGGGAGAGGGTGGTGGAAGCCAGGGTGAGGAGGTTTGTGTCTATTTTCGAGAATTAGTTTGGATTCATGCCGAGGCGTTCGACTACGGAAGAGATTCATCTGGTTAAGATATTAGTGGAGAAGTACAGGGAGAGGTGGAAGGATTTGCATATGGTGTTTATTGACCTTGAGAAAGTGTACGATAAAGTCCCGAGGGAGGTCCTGTGGAGGTGTTTGGAGGATAGTGGCGTTACGGTAGCGTACATTAGGGTGATTAAGGATATGTATGATGATGCTAAGATTCGGGTGAGGACTGTGGGTGGTGACTGGGAGCATTTCCCTGTGGTGACGGGTTTGCACCAGGGATCGACTCTTAGCCCATTTTTATTTTCCCTGGCCAGGATGTATTGTTGCGACACATCCAAGGGGAGGTGCCTTGGTGCATGCTATTTGCCGATAATATAGTGTTGATTGATGAGACGCGAAGCGAAGTTAACGCGAGGTTGGAGGTTTGGAGACGTACATTGGAGTCTAAAGGTTTCAAATTGAGTAGAACCAAAACAGAATACTTGGAGTGTAAATTCTATGACGGGACCCATGAAGTAGATGTATAGGTAAAGCTTGATGCTCAAGTTATGCCCAAAAGAGCGAGTTTTAAGTACCTCAGATATATTATCCAAGGTAACGAGGAGATTGACGAAGATGTCGCACATCACATTGGTGCGGTATGGATGAAGTGGAGGCTCGCTTCCGGTGTTTTATGTGATAAGAACGTGCTGCCAAGACTTAAGGTCAAGTTTTATAGAGTGGTGGTTTGACCGGCTATGATGTATGGGGCTGAGTGTTGTCCAGTGCAAAAGTTGAAAGTAACAGTGATGAGGATGTTGAGATGGATGTGTGGGTGTACCAGGAGAGATAAGATTAAGAATGAAGTTATCCGAGAGAGAGTGGGAGTAGCCTCCGTGGAGGACAATATGCGGGAGTCGAGGCTAAGATGGTTCAGACATGTTAAGAGAAGAAACATTGATGCCCCTATTAGGAGGTGTGAGAGGTTGACCATGGCGAGTTTGAGAAGAGGTCGAGGTAGGCCTAAGAAGTACTAGGGAGAGGTGATTAGACAGGACATGGCGCTGCTTCAGCTCACTAAGGACATGACCCTTGATAGTCTTAAGGTAGAATGTGGAGGTCGAGGATTAAGGTAGAATGTTAGTGGGTAGTTTTTAATTGCTCACCGATAGTCTTAGTAGCACACATGTCCCTTCATATTCTTAGATTTTTATTACGTTATGTGGTTTTGTGCGCATTAGGTATTGTATTCCGTGTTGTTAGTATTTGGTACTACTTATCCTTTATCTCTCCCTTTTTTTCTTTTCTCTTCCCTCTTTCTTCATTTATAGCTTTCCACTTTTTCTTATTACCCTTCCTGAGTCTAGGGTCTATTGGAAACAACCTCTTTACCTGTAAGGTAAGGGTAAGCTCTACGTACAGACTACCCTCCCCAGACCCCACCTGGTGGGAACGTGTTGGGTTTGTTGTTGTTATATTCATATGTTGTTGTTGCTAAAACCTAAGTATTAATATCACTACATCTTATAGAACTATACACTTTGTTTTTAAATTTGTTATAGTAAGTTTTAATTGAATATAATAGAATTTCCAATTGATCCACTGATGAAGTGTCCGAGCAAAGTACTAATAAAGTGATCGAGAATAATTCAAAATTTTATGTTTGTGTGTGTGTATATAAATACAAAATTAATTAAATATTAAATAGTACCTATAATTTGGATGTTGTTAAACAATATGTAAAATTTATGCAATTCGGGCGTACTGGCGGCCTTAGTAAATTAAATATATTACAATTTAGGATGTTAAGTCAATTAAATAGTATGTATATATATGTATATATACATACACAATAATTTAAAACACACACACATTGTCACGACCCAAACTACCATGTCGTGATAGTGCCTATCGAGGTACTAGGCTAGCCGACGCATTATTAAGAACAACCCGATATTTCATTTCAAAGCTAAATTTCAAGCTATTTAGTAGTAAAACTCCATAAAGAAATTCAAAACCAGGAAAAATGCAGAAAGATAAGCCCGACATCGGGTGTTACTTGTCATGAGCATCTACAACATCTGTCCAAAAATACTGAGACTAATACAATCTGGAAAACAACTAGAAATAACTATAGGAAGATAGGAGGGAGAAGACCAGGGTTGCGATCACAAGACAACTACATTTCTAACTCCGGTGGAAATATGAAAGCAGAATCAACACTCGCTACCACATCAAGAAATACCTGGATCTGCACACAAGGTGACGAGCAGTAAAACACATACATCCCACATCATGAAATCTTAGTAAAATACAACATGCTTTCAAATAAGTATTTGAGTCAAATCATCTCGTTTAAAACCCAGTTTCGGTAAAAATCATTTAAATATATTTTTCAACAGTTTCAAAAGACGCTCAACGCAAAAGAGAGTAAAAATGATGAAATCATAAACATCCCCTCGGGCAAAACTTCACTCAGATACAGTCCCTCGGGCAAGCCTCACAGTCACTTGTAAATAGCCCCTCGGGCATACCTCACCATCACTCATGCCTCCCAGTTACTCAGCGCTCGCACTCAGTAGGTACCTGCGCTCAGTGGGGTGTGTACAAACTCCGAAGGGGCTCCTTCATCCCAAGCGCTATATCAAGCCAATCATGGCATAAATCACTCAGGCCCTCGACCTATATCAAACATGCTGCGGCGTGCATCCCGATCCCATAAATATTCTCACAAAATTAGGCCCTCGGCCTCACTCAGTCATAAACCTCTCAAGCCACTCGGGAATTCAGTAAAACATGGTACTCATCCCAAAACAACATTTATATGCATTAAAACAAAGTAATAAAACTGAGTTATGCAGTAAACAGGTATAACTATGACTAGGTATTCAAAAACAGTGAGAGGATAGTAAGAAAAGGCCCCTGAGGGTCCAAATAGTACTGGCATTTTAGCCCAATTTACAGAAACTCTTTCTAAAAACAAATAAGTATTACTCCCTCCGTTATAATTTATGTGAACCTCGAAGTTTAAGAAAAAATAAAGAATTTTGGAATTTGTGGTCCTAAAAAAGTCAAAACGAGGTCCAGAGTATTTGTGTGGTTATAAAAGCTTCTCATTAAGGGTAGAATTATAAGTTTAAGCTAAATTGTTACCATATTTAGAAAGGGGCCCTTCTTTTTGGAACGGACCAAAAAGGAAATAGGTTCACTTAAACTAGAACAGAGGGAGTACATAGTTTCAATAAAATATGCAACTCTACAGTTGCTACGGGGCGGACCAGGTCACGATTCCCAACAGTGCATGCCCACACGCCCGTCACCTAGCATGTGTGTCACCTCAAAATAGTAAAAATGATACGGTTTCAAACCCTCATGGCTAGATATACAATCGTTACTTACCTCAAGCCGGTCAAATCTCTAACCCCGATGCTCTTGCCTCTCGACTCGGCCTCCAAATGCTCCGAATCTATTCAAAATCAGTATATTACCATCAATATAGGCTAACAAAATAAATTCCACAAGAAAAACTATCAAATTAGCCCAAAATCCCGAAATCGGCTCAAACCCGGCCCATCGGGCCCACGTTTCGAAATCCGACAAACATTATAAAAATAGAAAGCCCACTCACTCACGAGTCCAACCATACAAAATTTATCAAAATCTGACCTCATTTGATCCCTCAAATCCACAAATCAAACTCTCCAATTCCCAAGCCCTAATCCCCTCATTCTCATCCCTAATTTCTACTAATTACATGATTAAACAACGGGAAATTATCATAAACACGAGTATTAGGGCTCAAGCAACTTACCTCAATGAAAATCCCCTTGAATCCCTCGTCAAATAACTCCCCAAAGCTCCAAAACTGAATAGAAATGGTGAAGAATGAACCAAAATTCGCGAAGTGTGCAATATATACCTTCTGCCCAGGCTTTTCGCACCTGCGACTTATTGTCTGCGGGACAGCACCTACGGTCAAAGCGCCGCACCTGCGCATTTCACTTACTTCCCCAGCTTCCGCACCTGCGGTCAAAATGCCGCACCTGCGCATTTCACTTAATTCCCCATCTTCCGCACCTGCGCCCAGGTCTCGCACCTGCGGGCTTGCAGGTGCGGTCAATCTGTCGCACCCGCGCTCCAGCCCTGGGCTTCCCAATTTCTGCATATGCAAGCCACCCTTCCGCGCCTACGACATCACACCTGCGGCTCCCCTTCCGCAGGTGCGGAATACACCATAAGTTCCAAAAACCAGCAGAAATCAGCGATCTCCCCAACACCAAAATCAATCCGTTAGCCACCCGAAATACACCCGAGGCCCTCGGGACGTCAACCAATAATACAACAAGTTACATATCAATATAAGAACTAATTCGAGCCTTCTGAACACTCAAAACAACATCAAAACACCAAATCAACCTCGGATTCAAGCCTGAGAGCTTCTAAACTTCCAAATTCCGAAAACAACACGAAAACCTACTAGACCACGTCCAAATGACCTCAAATTTTGCACACACATCACAAATGACACTACGACCCTACTCCAACCTCCGGAATTCCATGCCAACCCTGATATCTAATTTTCCACTGCCGACCAAAATCGCCAAATTTTGAACTTTCGCCAATTCAAGCCTAATTCTACCACGGACCTCCAAATTACATTCCAGACACGCTTCTAAGTCCAAAATAACCTAACGGAGCTATCCGAACCATAAAAACCCAAATCCGAGAGTCAACATTCTGTTGACTTTTCCAACTTAAACTTCTAAATAAGAGACTAAGTGTCTCATTCCACTCCGAAACAACTCCGGACCTGAACCAACCAACCCGATACAACACAATACAGATAAATAACACATAAAGAAGAAGAAATGGGGGAAACGGGTCTATAACTCACGTAACGACCGGCTGGGTCGTTATATCCTCCGCCTCTTAAACAAACGTTCGTCCTCAAACGAGTCTAGAAACAAACCTGGAGTATCAAATAGGTGTGGATATCTGCTATGCATCTCCCACTCGGTCTCCTAGGTGGCCTCCTCCACAGGCTGTCCTCTCCACTGCACCTTCATTAAAGTTATGTCCTTTGACGTCAACCTTCGAATCTTCCGATCCTCATGAGTCATATCCCCCTCCAACTGAATCGTGCTGAAGTCCAAAACATGGGACGGATCACCAACATTACTCCGTAGCATGGAAATATGAAATACCGGATGCACACTCGACAAACTGGGTGGCAAAGCAAGCTTATAAGCTACCTCCCCTATCCTCTGAAGCACCTCAAAAGGCCCAATGAACCGGTGGCACAACTTGCTCCTATTCCTAAACCTCATAACACCCTTCATGGGTAATACCTTCAGCAAGACCTTCTCCCAAACCATAAATGACACATCACGGATCTTCCTGTCCGCATAACTCTTCTGCCTAGACTACGTTGTGCAAAGCCGCTCCTGAATCAATTTCACCTTATCTAATGCATCCTGAACCAAGTATGTACCCAAGAGCCTAGCCTCACCCGGCTCAAACCATCCAACCAGAGATCTACACCTTTTCCCATATAAAGCCTCATACGGAGCCAATTGAATACTCGACTGAAACTGTTGTTATATGCAAACTCCACGAGCGGCAAAAATTGGTCCCATAAATCCCCAAAGTCAATGACACAAACGCGCAACATGTCCTCCAATATTTGAATAGTGTGCTTGGACTGCCCGTCCTTGTGAGGGTGAAAATATGTGCTCAACTCAACCTGCGTACCCAACTGTTGCTGCACGATCCTCCAAAACTGCAATGTGAACTGAGTACCTCTATCAGAAATGATGGAAACTAGGACACCATGCAAGAGAAAAATCTCTCGAATATAAATCTCAGCTAACCGCTCTGAAGTGTAAGTAGTACCAACAGGAATGAAGTGCGCGGACTTGGTGAGCCGATCCACAATAACCCAAATAACATTGATCTTCCTCGAAGTTCGTGGGAGCCCAACTACAAAGTCCATGATGATCTGCTCCTATTTGCACTCCAGAATGTCTAATCTCTGAAGCAATCCACCCGGTCTTTGATGCTCATACTTAACCTGCTGATAGTTGAGACACCGAGCTACAAACCCAACTATATCCTTCTTCATCCGCCTCCACCAATAATGCTGTCTCAAATCCTGGTACATCTTCGCGGCACCCGGATGAGTGGAATACCGCGAGCTGTGGGCCTCCTCAAGAATCAACTCCCGAAGCCCATCTACATTAGGCACACATATTCGGCCCTGCATTCTCAACACATCGTCATCACCAATAGTCACATTCCTAGCATCACCTCGCCGGACCCTGTCCTGAAGTACGAGCAAGTGGGGGTCATCATACTGACGCTACCTGATACGGTCATAAAGAGAAGACCTGGAGACCATGAAAGCCAATACCCGACTAGGCTCCGAAATATCCAATCTCACAAGCTGGCCCACTAAGGCCTGAACATCCAATGCCAAAGGTCTCTCTGCTGCCGGAAGATATGCTAAACTCCCCAAACTCTCTGCCCAGCGACTGAAAGCATCGACCACCATATTGGCCTTCCCCGGATGGTATAAAATAGTGATATCATAGACCTTAAGAAGCTCCAACCATCTCTGCTGATGCAAATTAAGATCCTTCTGTTTGAACAGATGTTGTAGACTCCGGTGATCAATATAAATCTCACAATGAACCCCATACAAATAATGATGCCAAATCTTCAAGGCGTGAACAATGGCTGCTAACTCAAGATCATGCACCAGATAATTCTTCTCATGGGTATTCAACTGGCGCGAGGCATAGGCTATCACCCTACCCTCCTACACCAAAACACAACCAATGCCTATCATCGAGGCATCACAATACACGGAATAAAAACCTGAAACTGATGGCAGAACTAACATTGGGGTTGTGGTCAAAGCAGTCTTGAGCTTCTGAAAGCTCTCCTCACACTCGTCCGACCACCTGAATGGAGCACCCTTTTGGGTCAATTTGGTCAAGGGAGAGCAATAGATGAAAATCCCTCCACAAAGCGATGATAATAACCCGCCAAACCAAGAAAGCTCCTAATCTCTATGGCTGAGGACGGTCTAGGACAACTCTGCACCGCCTCTATCTTCTTCGAATCCACCTGAATACCCTCACTAGACACCACATGTCCCAAGAATGCTACTGAACTGAGCCAAAACTCACACTTGGAGAACTTTGCTTAAAGCTGTCCTCCCTCAATCTCTGTAAAACAATCCTGAAATGCTGAGCATGATCCTTCTGGCTACGAGAGTACACCAAGATGTCATCTATGAATACAATAACGAAAGAATCCAAATAGGGTTGGAATACACTGTTCATCAAATGCATGAACGTTACTGGGGCATTAGTCAACCCAAAAGACATCATCAAGATCTCATAATGGTCATAACGGGCCATGAAAGTTGTCTTAAGAATATTCGAATCCCGAATCATCAGCCGGTGATACCCAGACCTCAAATCAATCTTGGAGAATACCCTCGCTCCATGAAGCTGGTCAAATAAAACATCAATACAAGGAAAAGGATACTTGTTCTTGACTGTGACCTTGTTCAACTGCCTGTAATCAATGCACATTCTCATAGAACCATCCTTCTTCTTCACAAATAGAACCGGTGCACCCCAAGGTGACACACTAGGCCGAATAAACCCATTATCTAGGAGTTCCAGAAGCTGTTCATTCAATTCCTTCAACTCCGCCGGTGCCATACGATATGATGGAATAGAAATGGGGTGAGTGCCCAGCACCAAATAAATACAAAACTCAATATCTTTGTCAGGTGGCATGCCCGGCAGGTCTGTAGGGAACACTTCCGGAAAATCACGCACCACTGGAATAAAATTAATAGTGGGAGTCTCTGCACTAACATCTCTCACAAAAGCCAAAAAGATAGACAATGCTTCTCAATCATTCGCTGGGCCTTTAAGTATGAAATCACCCTACTAGGTACATAATCTATGGAACCGCTCCACTGAACCCTCAGAAATCCTGGCATCGCCAAGGTCATGGTCTTAGCGTGACAATCTAGAACATCATGGCATGGAGATAACCAATCCATACCTAATATCACAGCGAAGTCAACCATACTGAGAAACAAAAGATCCACTCGGGTCTCCACATCCCCAATAGTCACCACGCATGACCAATACACACGGTCCACAATAATAGTATCACCCACAAGAGTAGATACATGAACAAATGAAACTAAAGACTCACGGGTCATATCTAGAAAATGAGCAAAATATGAGGAAACATATGAATATGTGGAACCAGGATCAAATAATACAGAGGCATCTCTGTGACAAACTAAAACAATACCTGTAATCATGGCATCTGAAGCCATAACATCTGGTCTGGCTGGGAGTGCATAGAAATGGGCCTGACCACCACCTGATCGACCTACCCCTCTAGGGTAATCTCTAGGTGATTGACCCCCACCCCTAGCTGGCTAGGCGGGTGGTGAAGTAACTGGAGCTGAAGTCGATGGTTGACTCCTCTGTTGAGATGAAACCTCATGACGACGAGGACACTTCATCAACATTGCCTAAACTCCCGACACTCAAAACAACTCTCTTGTGCTGGCGACGGGAACTGAAGGGAACCCCTAGCACCAGGATAACTGGTAGAAGAACCTAGAATGGAGGAGCCCTGAACTGATGGAGTACGGGACGAACTCTGGGCTAGGAGGGCACTAAATAATGGATGGCCCTGATGAGAACTGTGAGAACCATGGCCTGATGATGCACCACGGTGAACTAGGCGAGCTGACTAAGCATACTTGAATGGACGGTCTCTACCGTGCTGAAACTGACCCCCATGAGGAGCACCACTGAATCCACCCTGACCACAAGGCCTCTTAGCCTCTGTATCACTCCTCGCATGACCACGAACCATCTCAATCTATCGATAAATGTTGATGACCTCATCAAAGGTAGCACCAGACACTCTATCTCTGGTCATAAGAAATTGAACCTGAAAACCGAGGCCATATATAAACTTCCTAATCCTCTCTCGATCTGTAGGAACCAACCATACCGCATGACGGGCCAACTCGCAGAACCGCATCTCATACTGGGTAACAGACATATCACCTTTTTGAAGCTACTCAAAATGTCTGCGCATCCCCTCTCTGCGGGACTCAGGTACAAACTTCTCCAGAAGAAAACGGAGAACTGCTGCCAAGTAAGGGGTGCTGCGCCAACCAGCCTACGCCTCTCGTAAGCCTCCAACCAACTAAATGAAGCCCTTGAGAACTAGAAAGTAGTGAATGAGACCCCACTGGTCTCCAGAATACATGCTGTCCAAAGCATCCTCTGACACTTGTCCAAGAAACCCCGTGCATCCTCACCCTCAACACCACTGAATGACGGAGGCCGGAGTCTGCCAAACCTATACAATCTGCGTTTCTCATCCTACGGCATAATAGGAACTACATAGTCCTATGCAGCTGCAACTGTCTGGCTTGGTGGTGCCCCCGGTGTCTGAAGTCCCTAAACAACCTGCTCCGGCGTACGGGTGGCAGGAGTCTGAGAGCCTCCCCCGGCCTGAGAAGTGGTTGCGGCCTTCATAACCGAGACCGCCTGAGCAAGGCCAGTACACACTATTAAGATCTGAGTTAGGACGTCCTGAAGGCCAGTAATCACAATAGGCATAGAGGTGCATGAGCTGGTCCCGCTGAAGCATCTGCGGCTGGGACCTGATCTGGAGAAACTGGAGGGTCTACCGGTACTACCCTGGCTACTGCGTTGGCTGCACCCCTACCCTTACCATAGCCTCGATTTTGGCCTCAGATTCTCGCGGGCTTGACGGGTGGTACTGGTGGCTGCTTAACTTGCCGGTAGTGCGGGTCCTCACAATATGTGAGAGAATGAAACTATAGAAGTTTAGTTACCAGAATCAATGGATTCGCACGACAAGAATTCAAGAATGTGATATCTTTCCTAAGGTTTATGCAGCCTCTCAAAGATAAGTACGGACGTCTCCACCCGATCCGCAAGACTCTACTAAACCTGCTCATGAATCATGAGACTTATGTAACCTTGCTCTGATACCAACTTATCACGACCCAAACTACCTTTTCGTGATGGCGCATATCGTGGTACTAGGCTAACTGACCCATTATTAAAAATAACACGATATTTCATTTCAAAGATAAATTTCAATCTATTTAGTAGTAAAACTCCATAAAGAAATTCAAAACAAGGAACAATGCGGAAAAATAAGCCCGACATCAGGTGTCACTTGTCATGAGCATCTACAAAATCTGTCTAAACTACTGAGACTAATGTAGTTTGGAAAGCAACTAGAAATAACTATAGGAAGAGAGGAGGGAGAAGATCAGGGCTGCGATCGCCAGGCAGCTACCTTGCTAACTCCGATGGAAATATGATAGTAGAATCAACACTCGCTACCACGTCCAGAAACACCTGGATTTGCCCACAAGGTGCAGGGAGTAACGTGAGTATGCCAACTCAGTAAGTAACAACAATAAATAAAGACTGAGCAGTAGTGATGAGCAGTAAAACACATAAAGCCCATATCGTGAAACCTCAGTAAAATATAACATGCTTTCAAATAAGTATTTGAGTCAAATCATCTCGTATAAAACCCAGTTTCGGTGAAAATCATTTAAAGATATTTTTCAACAGTTTTAATAGAAGCTCAATGCAAAAGAGAGTAAAAATGATTAAATCATAAACAGCCCTTCGGGCAAAACATCACTCATAAAATACCCCTCGGGCAAGCCTCACAGTCACTCATAAACAGACCTTCAGGCATACCTCACCATCACTCATGCCTCCCAGTCACTCAGCACTCGGCACTCGCACTCATTAGGTACCTGCGCTCACTAGGGGTGTGTACAGACTACAGAGGGGCTCCTTCAGACCAAGCACTATATCAAGCCAAACCATGGCATAAATCACTCAGGCCCTTGGCCTATATCAAACATGCTGCGACGTGCAACCCGATCCCATAAATTTCCTCACAAATCAGGCCCTCGGCCTCATTCAGTCATAAACCTCTCAAGCCACTCGGAAATTTCGGTAAAACAGGGTACTCAGCCCAAAACAACATTTATATGCATCAAAACAGAGTAATAAAACTGAGTCATGCAGTAAACATGTATAACCTTGATTGAGTATATATTTTCAATTGAAAATAGTGAGAAGATAGTAAGAAAAGGCCCTTGAGGGTCCAAACAGTACTGGCACAAGGCCCAAACATGGCATTCAGCCCAATTTACAGAAACTCTTTCTAAAAACACATAAGTATTATATAGTTTCAATAAAATATGCAACTCTACAATTGCTACGGGGCGGATGACTAAGTCACGATTCCCAACAGTGCACGACCATCACCTAGCATGTGCGTCACCTCAAAATAGTAAAAATGATACGAAATCCGGGGTTTCATACCCTTAGGACTAGATTTACAATCGTTACTTACCTCAAACTGATCAAATCTCTAACCCCCGATGCCTTTGCCTCTCGACTAGGCCTCAAATGCTCCGAATCTATTCAAAATCAGTATATTACCATCAATACAAAAGTCAATATCCTTGTCAGGCGGCATGCCCGACAGGTCTGTTGGGAACACTTCCGGAAAATGATGCACCACTGGAATAAAATCAATAGTGGAGGTCTCTGCACTAACATCTCTTACAAAAGCCAAAAAAGATTGACAATGCTTCTCACCCATTCGCTGAGCCTTTAAGTATGAAATCACCCTACTAGGTACATAATCTATGGAGCCGCTCCACTCAACCCTCAGAAATCCTGGCATCACCAAGGTCATGGTCTTAGCGTGATAATCTAGAACATCATGGCATGGAGATAACCAATCCATACCAAATATCACATCGAATACAACCATACTGAGCAACAAAAAATCCACAGGGGTCTCCAGATCCCCAATAGTCACCACGCATGACCGATACACGCGGTCCACAACAGTAGTATCACCCAAAAGAGTAGATACATGAACATATAAAACTAAAGACTGACGGGGCATATCCAGAAAATGAGCAAAATATGAGGAAACATATGAATATTTGGAACCAGGATCAAATAATACATAGGCATCTCTGTGACAGACTGAAACAATACATGTAATCACGGCATCTGAAGCCATAACATCTAGTGTGGCTGGGAGTTCATAGAAATGGTCCTGACCACCACCTGATCAACCTCCTCTTCTAGGGAGACCTCTAGCTAACTGACCCCCACCCTTAGCTGGTTGAGCGGGTGGTGATGTAACTGAAGCTGAAGTCAATGGCTAACTCCTCTGATGAGATGAAACCCCATGACGACAAGGACACTGCCTCCACATATGCCAAAACTCCCCACACTCAAAACAACTCCCTGGTGACGGGGACTGAAGGGAACCCCTAACATAGGGATAACTGGTAGAAGAACCTGGCATGGAGGAGCCCTGAACTGATGGAGTATGGGACGAACTCTGGGCTGGGAGGGCACTAAATGATGGATGGCCCTAATGAGAACTGTGAGAACCATGGCCTGATGATGCACTACGGTGAACTGGGCGAGCTGACTAAGCATGCCTGAATGGACGGCCTTTGTCGTGCTGAAACTGACCCCCATGAGGAGAACCACTGAATCCACCCTGACCACAAGACCTCTTAGCCTCCCTCACACTCCTCTCCTGACCACGAACCATCTCAATCTATCAAGCAATGTCGATGACCTCATCAAAGGTAGCACAAGACACTCTCTCTCTGGTCATAAGCAATCGAAGCTGAAAATCGAGGCCATATATAAACCTCCTGATCCTCTCTCGATCTGCAGGAACCAACTAGACCGCAAGACGGGCCAACTCGGAGAACCGCATCTCATACTGGGTAACAGACATATCACTTTGTCGAAGTTGCTCAAACTGTCTGTGCAGCTCCTCTCTACGGGACTCAGGTACAAACTTCTCCAGAAAGAGAACGGAGAACTGCTCCCAAGTAAGGGGTGCTGCGCCAACCTGCCTACGCTTCTCGTAAGCCTCCCACCAACTAAATGCAGCCTCAGAGAATTGGAAAGTAGTGAATGAGACCCCACTGGTCTCCAGAATACATGTTCTGAAGCATCCTCTAACACTTGTCCAAGAAACCCTATGTATCCTCACCCTCAGGACAACTAAATGACGGAGGATGGAGTCTCCCAAACCTCTACAATCTGCGTTGCTCATCCTCCGACATAGCAAGAACTACATAGTCCTGAGCAGCTGCAACCTTCTGGCTTGGTGGTGCCCCCGGTGTCTGAAGTCCCTAAACAACCTACTCCGGTGTGCGGGTGACAGGAGTCTGAGTGCCTCCCCCGACCTGAGAAGTGGTTGCGGCCGTAGTAACCGAGATAGCCTAAGCAAGGCCAATAGACACTGGTAAGATCTGAGCTAGGACCTCCTAAAGGTCAGTAATCACAATAGGCATAGAGGGTGCCTGAGCTGGTCCCGCTGAAGCATCTGCGGTTGGGACCTGATCTGGAGAAACTGGAAGGTCTACCGGTACTGCCCCGGCTGCTGCGCTGGCTACAACCTTACCCTTACCATGGCCTCGACCGCGGCCTCGGCCTCCCGCGGGCCTGACTGGTGGTTCTGGTGGCTAGTCACCCTGATCGGTATTTCGGGTCATAACCATATGTGAGAGAATGAAACAATACAAGTTTAGTTACCAGAATCAATGGATTCGCACGACAAGAATTCAAGAATGTGATATTTTTCCTAAGGGTTCTACAGCCTCTCAAAGATAATTACGGACGTCTCCACCCGATCCGCAAGACTCTACTAAACCTGCTCATGAATCATGAGACCTATGTAACCTTGCTCTAATACCAACTTGTCACGACCCAAACTACCATGTCGTGATGGCGTCTATCGTGGTACTAGGCTAGCCGACCCATTATTAAAAACAACACGATATTTCATTTCAAAGCTAAATTTAAAGCTATTTAGTAGTAAAACTCCATAAAGAAATTCAAAACAAGAAAAAATGCGAAAAGATAAGCCCGACATCGGGTGTCACTTGTCATGAGCATCTACAACATCTGTCTAAAAATACTGAGACTAATACAGTATGGAAAGCAACTAGAAATAACTATAGGAAGAGAGGAAGGAGAAGACCAGGGCTGCGATCGCCACACAGCTACCTTGCTAACTCCGGTGGAAATATGAAAATAGAATCAACACTCGCTACCACGTAAAGAAACACCTGGATCTGCACACTAGGTGTAGGGAGTAACGTGAGTATGCCAACTCCGTAAGTAACAATAATAAATAAAGACTGAGTAGTAGTGACAAGCAGTAAAACACATAAATCCCACATCATGAAATCTCAGTAAAATACAACATGCTTTCAAATAAGTATTTGAGTCAAATCATCTCGTTTAAAATCCAGTTTCGGTAAAAATCATTTAAATATAATTTTCAACAGTTTCAACAGAGGCTCAACGCAAACGAGATAAAATGATGAAATCATAAACAGCCCCTCGGGCAAAACATCACTCATATACAGCCCCTCGGGAAAGCCTCACAGTCACTTGTAAACAGCCCCTCGGGCATACCTCACCATCACTCATGCCTCACAGTCACTCAGCACTCGTACTCAGTAGGTACTTGCGCTCACTGGAGGGTGCGTACAGACTCCGAAGGGGATCCTTCAGCCCAAGCGCTATATCAAGACAAATCATGGCATAAATCACTAAGGCCCTCGACCTATATCAAACATGCTGCGGCGTGCAGACCAATCCCATAAATATTCTCACAAAATTAGGCCCTCGGCCTCACTCAGTCATAAACCTCTCGAGCCGCTCGAGCATTCAGTAAAACAAGGTACTCAGCCCAAAACAACATTTATATGCATCAAAACAGAGTAATAAAACTGAGTTATGCAGTAAACATGTATAACCATGCCTGAGTATAGATTTTCAATCGAAAACAGTGAGAGGATAGCAAGCAATCGCCCCTGAGGGTCCAAACAATACTGGCACAAGGCCCAAACATGGTATTCAACCCAATTTATAGAAACTCTTTCTAAAAACACATAAGTATTATATAGTTTCAACAAAATATGCAACTCTACCGTTGCTACGGGGCGGATGACTAAGTCACGATTCCCAACGGTGCACACCCGTCACGTAGCATGTGCGTCACCTCAAAATAGTAAAAATGATACGAAATTCGGGGTTTCATACCCTTAGGACTAGATTTACAATCGTTACTTACCTCAAATAGGTCAAATCTCTAACCCCTGATGCTCTTTCCTCTCGACTCGGCCTCCAAATGCTCTGAATCTATTTAAAATCAGTATATTACCATCAATATACGCTAACGGAATGAATTCCACAAGAAAAACTATCAAATTAGCCCTAAATCCTGAAATCAGCTTAAACCCGGCTCACAGGGCCCATGTCTCAAAATCCGACAAAATTAGAAAGCTAGTCACTCACGAGTCCAACCATACCAAAATTATCAAAATCCGACCTCATTTGGTCCCTCAAATCTCCAAATCAAACTCTACAATTCCCAAGCGCTAATGCCCTCATTTTCATCCCTAATTTCTACTAATTACATGATTAAACAACGGGAAATTACCATAAACACGAGTATTAGGGATCAAGCAACTTACCTCAATGAAAACTCCCTTGAATCCCACTTCAAATCACTCCCCAAAGCTCCAAAACCGAATAAAAATGGTGAAGAATGAACCAAACTTCACGAAGTGTGCAATATATACCTTCTGCCCAGACATTTCACACATGAGGCTTATTCTTCGCGCCTGCGGGACCGCACATGCGGTGAATATGACGCACCTACGCATTTCACTTAACCTAGCGCCCATGCCTCGCACCTGCGAGCCCCCAGGTGCGGTCAATCTGTTGCACCCGCGCTCCAGCCCTGGGCTTCCCAACTTCCACATATGTGAGCCACATTTCCGCGCTTGCGACCTCGCACCTACGGCTCCCCTTCTGCTGGTACGGAAAACACCAAAAGTTCCAAAAACCAGCAGAAAGCAGCTCTCTCCCCAACACCAAACTCAATTCGTTAGCCACCCGAAACACACCCGAGGCCCCTCAGAACCTCAACTTATAATACCAACAAGTCACATATCAATATACTAACTAAGTAAAGCCTTCGGAACACTCAAAACAACATCAAAACACCAAATCGAACTCGGATTCAAGCCGAAGAACTTCTAAACTTCCAAACAATGTCGAAACCTACCAGACCACGTCCGAATGAAATCAAATTTTGCACACACATCACAATGAAACTAAAAACCTACTCCAACTTTCGGAATTCCATTCCGACCCCGATATCTAATTTTTCACTGCCGACCAAAATTGTCAAATTTCCAACTTTCGCCAATTCAAGCCTAATTCTACCATGGACCTCCAAATTACATTCCATACACGCTCCTAAGTCCAAAATCACCTAGCAGAGCTATACAAACCATAAAAACCCAAATCCAAAATCATTTACTCATAAGTCAACTTCCGATTGACTTTTCCAACTTAGACTTCTAAATAGGAGACTAAGTGTCTCATTCCACTCTGAAACCACTCGGAACCGAACCAACCAACCCGATACAACACAATATAGTTTCATAACACATAACGAAGCAGAAATGGGGGGAAAGGAGCTATAACTCACGAAACGACCGGCCGGGTCGTTACAGACACATATGTGTATATGTATGTGTGTGTGTGTGTGTGTGTGCGTGCGTGTATATATTGTTTAACCAAAGAATTAGATCCTTTGACCAAAGCTATTTTTAAGAAGAACGCGGGTTTCTGATAACCAAGGTATGACTGAGAATTGTAAGTAAAATGTGTAAATGGAAAACAATGAGATACACGAAAAGTAAAGTGTATAACAATAGTAGTTCGAATGTCCAATACAAGTTATATTTCATTCCCTTATATAGGGAATTTCTTAATATAACATCTACCTTTGTGAATGATTTTACATTAATGGCTAATTATGGCATTAATGTAACGTTACAATGAGTAACTGTAACTGTTGCGTGAAGGTTGTGTATCGTGTGGATCATTAATTGAAGATCTCTGAATCTGCCCTTTGTTCCGCCCGGATACATTCTGACCGTGTCTCTTCATCTTCTCAATCAGGTTGAGACTCTCGTAACTAATTACCCCGTGGGTATGATTTGTCGTGCCTCTTTGCCTCGTACCTCTTCATAGAGTCCTGTCCAGATGTCGCATTTTCATTGCTCCACATAGACTGCTGAGTCACCAAGAATTATTACACGTGTGAAGATCTTTTTTACCAATACAGATAGTCCCCCCACTTACCATTTATTTATCGATTAATATTTGGTAAGTGGATACTCATTTATGGCGGGAATATTTTGCCGCCGCTTCACTCGAAACATTGCATCTTTCTCTGAACGTAGGCGTCGCTTGTCACTTTCATTTAATGCTTATTCTGTGTGGCATTTTCGGATTGGTTCTGCAATTGTTCAACACCTTTTAGGGCTTTTTGCGGCTGCATCAGTCACGAAGTGACACCTTCAATTATGGCTTTCACATCATTATTTTTTCCCATTTTTGACGGTTGTCTTCAAGTATAAATACCCTTTTTCCTTTCTTTACGAAAAACTTCTAACTTTAAAACATTATTTGTAAAGAAATTTTTCTTGTCTTTGTAAATATGTTTTCCTCAAACCAATCTAAGAGAGTTATAAACGTAGATGATTTGACTCCCTCTTCTGCTCCGACGCGAAGTCGGAGAGGCAGCAGGTTGAGGAATTTAGGTTCTACTCCTTCTAGGGGTTCTTCCTCTTCTCAAATTACTTCCATCGTCTTCCCCAGATGTTCTTGGAACATCTTGGTTACTAACCTCTGGTATGTGGCTCCGGCATTTTTCAAGCCAAAAGGCATGACTTTGTAATAATAAGTCCCCCAGTTTGTAATAAAGGAAGTTTTTTCCTCGTCTGAGGGGTCCATTTTAATCTGATTGTAACCAGAATACGCATCTAGAAAGCTTAACAATTCATGTCCTGCAGTGGCATCAATCATTTGATCTATATGTGGTAATGGGAATGAATCCTTGGGGCATGCTTTATTTATATCAGTGTAATCTACACATACTCTCCATTTACCATTCTTTTTAGGTACTACCACAGTGTTAGCTAACCAGTTAGGGTATGTTACCTCACGTATTGAACCAATTTTCAAGAGTTTTTGTACCTCTTCGTCAATCACTTGGTTCTTGAATGGTCCTTGCTTTATTTCTTCTGCTTAACAGGTATGAATGATGGATCTTCATTTAGTTTATGAGCCCTGAATGGGAACACTCAAAGCAATCTGCGTTAGCCTTTAAATAATTAATTAACTTACCTCTTCGACTGGGGTTCAGCCTCGTGCCTATATGCACTTTCTGTTCAGGTTTTTGTTCAAACAATGGAATAGCTTCGAGCTCTTCCGTTGTTGTTTTGATGTGCTCATCTTCTTCTGGTTCTTGAATGACATCTGGTCTGGAATCTTCATCCGCGTGATTTGATTCATCTTAACTTGGTTTACTTTCTCGTGACTATCTTCTTTCGTACCTATTCGAACAATAGCTTCTTCCGTACCTGTTTGGGTAATAATTGCTTCCATACCTGTTTGGTCAGCAACTCCTGCCTGGGAGATTTCTCTATCTTTTGATTCTTTCGTCTCTACGTTTTTGTTATAATGTACCACATAATTTATATTCCTAGAGGTTTGCTGATCACCCCTAATCTGTTGAATTCCTCATTTAGAAGGGAATTTAATTACCTGATATAATGTAGATGGTACTGCTTTTATGTCGTGGATCTATGGCCTTCCCATGATTACTTTATAAGCCATGTCAGTATCGATGACTTGTAATCTGGTGTTTTTGATTACTCCCTCGGCATAAGTGCTAAGTTCAATTTCTCCTTTGGTTATAACCGTAGAGTTATAGAACCCTGATATGGCTCGTGCCTTTGGGATCACCTGATTTCCCAAGAGCATTTCTTCCACGACTCTTAGCAAAATGATGTTGACTGAACTACCTGGATCAATCAACACTCTTTTAACGTTAGTGTCATAAAAGAATAAGGATATTACCAGAGCATCATTGTGGGGGAGCATTCGTCCTCCAAAATCTGCATCATCAAAGGTTATATTGTCTGCGTCTGGGTTTTCTCGAACCCGCTTTCTATGTGTAATTGTGAACTTCGTGGCTGTTTTGCAAACCACTATGTTTACTTCTTCACCTCCGTGTATCACGTTGACAGTTCTTTTTGGAGACGGTGGTTTCGGGGATTCCTGCATGTTCTTCATGTATGCATGTTTACCTTTATCACTAAACAATTCTTTTAAGTAGCCCTGTTTCAATAATTGCTCTATTTCACCTTGTAAAAATCTGCAATATGCAGTCCTATGTCCATGATCGTTATGAAATTCACACCAGAAATCTGGGTTCCTTTTATTTGGGTTTGACCGCATTTCTTTGGGCAATCTAACCTTATCTCCCATATTTCTTAATATTGAAACTAGTTCAGGGGTACTTACATTGAAGGTGTGATCCCCAACTAGGTCGTTCATCTCGATCATTTCTAAATCTAGATGAAGATGAGCCCGCATCTCTACTGGATGGTCTATATTCTGACCTAGTATTTTCGAACCTGGGACGAGTTTTACGTCTCGAGGGTCCCATATAAGGATCGTACCTTTTTTTACCTGATCTCTTGTCTGATTCACAGCGTCTGGATCTGGTATGATCTTCATCTTTCGAACGAGAAATGGTATCTTCCTCTATCCGAAGTTTAGTACTATACCTGTTATAAACATCATTCCATGTCGTAGCTGGGAATTCTCTCAAGCTTTCCTTGAGTCTTCTCATGGCTTCTGAGCTTTTGTCATTTAGATTGCTCGCGAATGCCATGGCTGCCCAATTATCAGGCACCCGTGGTAGTAACATTCTCTCGCTGGAACCTGTCTACAAATTAAGAGAGTAGTTCTGTGTCTCCTTGTTTTATTTTGAATATGTCTTCCATTCTTTTCTCGACTTTTTGTGCACCGGAGTGTGATTTTATATAAGAATCTGCAAGCTCAGCAAATGAATCAATAGAGTTTTCAGGGAGAAGAGAATACCAGGTTAATGCTCCTTTGGTAAGTGTTGCTCCAAATGTTTTAACTAGGACTGACTCAATATCTTGTTTTGTTAAGTCGTTGCCTTTTACTCCGGTGGTAAAAGCAGTCACGTGGGTCAGTTGTCCCATCATACTTGGGAAAATCAGGCATTTTGAACTTCTTGGGTATAGGCAAGGGTGCTACGCTTGGTTTCCAAGGTTGTTGAGAATATCTATCAATGTCAATGTCTTTGATAACAGGTGGTACTCCAGGAATTTGTTCGATTCAGTCGTTTTGTTCCTTCACCTGTTTCTTCAAGGTTAGTAATAAACTTTGTAATTCATAGTTATTAGTCATACCTGGTCTAGCTTCGCGAGATTCATTAGGAATGTCTTCCCTTGCTGAGTTTACCAACCCAGATTGGGGATTTTCCACGGTGATGGTATTATTGGGCGGTGGTGTCAGCGACGCAGGTGATTTCGCTGGTAATCCCTTGCGAATTCTTGCAGAGCCTGGCTCACATACTCTGCAATCATTTGCTTCACTTGATCTTGTTCTACCGTCTGATCATTATCATTAACGTTGTTGTTGTTGTTGTTGTTGTTGTTAGATCATTCTTGGGATTTGTCCCTTGAACCTCCTGGGGATCCAGGGGGTGATGGAGTCCCATCTCTTTGTTGGTTATTGTCGTTGGAGTTCGACATAGTTCAGAGGATATCATTTGAAAAGTAAACAAAGATTATCAGATTCCCGGTAACGGAACCAATTTATTTAACCAAAGAATTAGATCCCTTGACTAAAGCTATTTTTAGGATGAACACGGGTTTTTGATAATTAGGAAATAATGATAATAACGAATGAGCAAGTAAATAAGTAATAAGATTCACAGAAAAGTAAAGTGTATTATGTTCGTAGTTTGGATGTCCCTTACAAGTTAACTTCTAGTCCCTTATATAGGAATTCTTCAGTATAACGTCTACCTCTTGCAATGATAACACATTAATGACTAATTATTACATTAATGTAACGTTACAAAGAATAACCGTAACTATTTCGTGAAGGTTGTGTAACGTGTGGATCATTAATTGAAGATCTTTGAATCTGCCCGTAACTCTGTCCAGATTTATTCTGACTGTGTCTCTTCCTTGTCTCAATCAAGTTGAGTTTCTCGTAGCTGATTACCTCGTAGGTATATAGTGTTGTGCCTCTTTGCCTCGCACCTCCTTATATAGTCATGTCCAGTTGTCATGTTGTCCTTCACGTAACTGGCTGAATCATCAAGAATTATCATACGTGTGAAGCTCATTTTTACCAATACAATAGCACTGCCGGTAATTCATCAGGCCAATTTCCCTTGGCTTTTTCCAACCGTTTCTTTAGGTTATTGATGATGACTTTATTTGTTGATTCAGCTTGCCCATTAGCCACGGGGTGATATGGCGATGAAGTGATTCGTTTGATTTGCCAACTTTTGAGGAATTATGTGATTTGCGAGCCTATGAACTGCGGGCCATTATCACATACGATCTCCTTCGGTATTCCAAATCGACATATTATATTTCTCCATATGAAGCTTTTTACTTCTTTTTCTCGCACCTGTTTGAAAGCTTCTGTCTCCACCCATTTTGTGAAATAGTCAGTTAACACGAGTAAGAACTGTACCTTTCCTTTAGCTGAGGGAAGGGAACCCACTATGTCCATCCCCCATTTCATGAATGGCCATGGCGATATCACTGGGTGTAATAGCTCTGCCGGTCGATGCCTATTGTTAGCAAATCGCTGGCATTTGTCGCATTTAGTTACGAACCTTTCAGCCTCTTCTTCCATCTTGGGCCAATAGTACCCTGCTCTGATTAGGGTTTTGACTAAAGATCTCGCCCCTGCATGATTTCCACGGTGTCCTTCGTGTACTTCCTTCATCACGAACTCTGTTTGATTTGGTCCGAGGCATTTTGCTAGGGGACCTCCGAACATTTTGTGATATAGAGAATTGTGAATGAGGCAGTACCTTGCAGCTTTTCGGCGAAGTGCTTGAGCTGCTTTTTTGTCTTCATGTACGGTGCCATTTTGCAAAAAATTTAAAATTTCATTTCTCCAATCGCAGGTTAAATTGTTAAAAGGTACCTCATTTTTGTCCTGGTCAATTGCTGAATGAAACAGGTGAACAACAATTGCATTGTCTTTATTTGTAACTTCTGTAACTGCTGCGAGGTTAGCCAATGCATCCGCTTCTGCATTTTCCTCTCTAGGTATTTGTATAACCTTCCATGTTTTGAACTGCCTTACGAGATCTCGTGCCTTTTCCAGATATTGTTGCATCCGAGTCTCGAGCAATATAAGTCCCCTACATCTGATTTACTACTAGCTGGGAGTCGCCTTTAATCACGATCTGCTCAATTGAGAGTTCTCGTGCCAGTTCAAGTCCTGCAATGACAGCTTCGTACTCTGCTTCATTTTTAGTTATGGGATAACATTTAATATCTTGCCGTGTATTTTAACACGTGGGTGATATTAAGACTATGCCTAAGCCGACTCCTTTTATATTAGAAGAGCCGCCAGTGAACAGGGTCCATATGCCCGGATTAGTCCTATTAAAAAGTTGTAACTCTTTTTCTACTTCAGGGAAGATGCTATTATTAAAATCGGCGACGAAATCAACTAGAATTTGAGACTTTATTGTAGTCCTAGGCTGATATATTATGTCATGCTCGCTTAATTCTATAGCCCATTTAGCTAGTCTTCTAGATAATTCCTGTTTATGCAGAATATTTGGTAATGGATATGAAGTCACAACAGTGATTGGATGACATTGAAAATATGGTCTTAATTTCCTGGTTGCCATGATTAGAGCCAAGGCAAATTTTTCTAGATGTGGGTATCTAGTTTCAGCATATAATAAAGTCTTGCTTACATAATAAATGGGAGATTGTTAACCTTTGTCTTCCCTTACCAGTACTGCACTTACGACAATTTCTGCAACGGCAAGATAGATATACAGCTTTCCCCCCTCTTTTGGCTTTGATAGCAACAGGGGTTTTGACAGATAAGCCTTCAGATCTTTAAGAGCCTGTTGACATTTCTCAGTCCATACAAACTGATTCTCTTTTTTAAGAATTGAAAAGAACTTAAAGCTCTTCTCCGAAGACCTGGAAATAAATCTTCCTAAAGCTGCAATTCTGCCTGTTAGTCTTTGAACTTCCTTTTTGTTCGTAAGTATATCAGGTATTTCCTCTATAGAGTTGATTTGAGCAGTATTTACCTCTATTCCTCTATTTGATACAAGGAAACCCAAAATTTTACCTGATTCTACGCCAAGGGCGCATTTTTCTGGATTCAATTTCATATTATACATGCGTAAAATTTCAAAGGTAATAGAGAGGTGCTGGAAATGATCCTCCGCGTGTGTTGATTTCACCATCATGTCATCGATGTAAACTTCCATCGATGTAAAATTTCAAAGGTAATAGAGAGGTGCTGGAAATGATCCTCCGCGTGTGTTGATTTCACCATCATGTCATCGATGTAAACTTCCATCGTCTTTCCCAGATGTTCCTGGAACATCTTGGTCACTAGCCTCTGATACGTGGCTCCAGCATTTTTCAGGCCAAAAGGCATGACTTTGTAACAATAAGTCCCCCTGTTTGTAATAAAGGAAGTTTTTTCCTCGCCTGAGGAATCCATTTTAATCTGATTATTACCAG
The DNA here is from genome assembly GCA_005239495.1 of Nicotiana undulata. NCBI lineage: Eukaryota > Viridiplantae > Streptophyta > Magnoliopsida > Solanales > Solanaceae > Nicotiana > Nicotiana undulata. The sequence goes on from ML281763.1 coordinate 48,157, forward strand.
AGTACGCATCTAGAAAGCTTAACAATTCATGACCTACGGTGGCATCGATCATTTGATCTATATGTGGTAATGAAAATGAATCTTTGGGGCATGCTTTATTTAAGTCAGTGTAATCTACGCATACTCCATTTACCATTCTTTTTAGGCACCACTATAGTGTTAGCTAACCAGTTAGGGTATGTTACCTTGCGTATTGAACCAATTTTCAAGAGGTTTTGTACCTCTTCGTCAATCACTTGGTTCTTGGATGGCCCTTGCTTTCTTTTCTTCTGCTTAACAAGTATGAAAGATGGATCTTCATTTAGCTTATGAGTCATCACTTCTGGAGGTATACATGTCATGTCTGAATGGGACCAGGCAAAGCAATCTATGTTAGCTTTTAAATAATCAATTAGTTTACCTCTTCGGCTTGGGCTTAGCCTCGTGCCTATGTGAACTTTCTGTTCGGGCTTTTGTTCGAACAATGGGACAGCTTCGAGTTCTTCCATGGTTGTTTTGATGCGTTCATCTTCCTTTGGTTCCTGAATGACATCAGGTCTGGAATCTACGTCTGTATGATTCGGCACCTCTTCTGTGGTGACTTGATTCACCTTCTCATGGCCACCTTCTTTCGTACTTGTTTTGGCAATAATATCTTCCGTACCTATTTGGGTAGTAATTTCTTCCATACCTGTTTGGGCAATATTTTCTGCTTGGAAGATTTCCTTATCTTTTGATTCTTCCACCTCTACTTTTTTGTTGTAGTGTACCACGTAATTTATATTTCTCGCGGTTTGCTGATCGCCTCTAATCTGTTGAATTCCCCATTCGGAAGGGAATTTAATTATCTGATGCAAGGTGGATGGTATTGCTTTCATGTCGTGGATTCATGGCCTTCCCATGATTATGTTATAGGCCATATCAGTATCGATGACTTGGAACCTGGTATATTTGATTACTCCCTCAGCATAAATTCTAAGTTCAATTTCCCCTTTTGTTATAACTGTAGAGTTATCAAACCCTGATATAGCTCGCGCCTTTGGGATTACTTGATTCCCCAATAGCATTTCTTTAACGACTATTAGCAAAATAATATTGACTGAACTACCCGGATCAATCAACACTTGTTTTACGTTAGTGTCATGAATAAGTAAAGATATTACCAGAGCGTCATTGTGAGGAAGCATTAGTTCGCTGATGTCTGCATCATCAAAGGTTATATTGTCTGCTTCCAAGTTTTCACGAACCTACTTCCCTTGTGTAATGGTGAACTTTGTGGTTCTTTTGCAGACCACTCCGTTTACTTCTTCACCTCCATGTATCACGCTGACGGTTCGTTTTGGAGATGGTGGTTTCGGGGGCTCCTGCCTGTTCATCATGTATTCTGCTTACCTTTTTCACTAAACAATTTTGTTAAGTAGCCTTGTTTCAATAATTGTTCTACCTCACCTTGCAAAAATCTGCAATCTGTAGTTATGTGTCTATGACCATTATGGAATTTACACCAGAAATCTGGGTTCGACCTCATTTCTTTGGGCCATCGAACCTTATCACCCATATTTTTTAATACTGAAATTAGTTCGAAAGTACTTACATTGAAGGTGTGATCCCCAATTCGTGTATTACCTCTATTTCGTTCATCCTGATCCTTTCTGGATCTTGATGAGGATGAACCCGCATCTCTGCTTGATGGTCTATATTCTGACCGAGTGTTTTCGAACCTGGGATGAGTTTCTCGCCTCGAAGGTCCCATATAAGGGTCGTACATGTTCTTACCTGATCTTCTTTCAGATTCGGATTGTCTGGAGCTGATACGATCTTCATCCTTCGAACGAGCAATTGTATCTTCTTCTATACGAAGCTTAGTGATGTACTTGTTATATACGTCATTCCATGTTGTAGCTGGGAATTCCCTCAAGCTTTCCTTGAGTCTTCTCGTGGCTTCAGAGCTTTTATCATTTAAATTGCTTGCAAATGCCATGGCTGCCCAATTATCAAGCACCCTTGGAAGCAGCATTCTTTCTCGTTGAAACCTGTCTACAAATTCACGAAGCAGTTCCGTGTCTCCTTGTTTTATTCTGATTATGTCTTCCATTCTTTTTTCAACTTTTTGCGCACTGGAATGCGCTTTTATGAAAGAATCTACAAGCTCAGCAAAAGAATCAATAGAATTTTTAGGCAGAAGAGAATACCATGTTAATGCTCCTTTAGTAAGTGTTTCTCCAAACTTTTTGACTAAGACCGAATCGATTTCTTGTTTTGTTAAGTCGTTTCCTTTCACTCCAGTGGTAAACGCAGTCACATGGTCGCGGGGGTCAGTTGTCCCCTCATACTTAGGAAAATCAGGCATTTTGAATTTCTTGGGAATAGGCAGGGGTGTTGCGCTTGGTTTCCAAGGTTGTTGAGAATGCCTATCAACGTCAATACCTTTGATAATAGGTGGTACTCTAGGAATCTGTTCGATTCGATCGTTTTGTTCCTTCACCTGTTTCTGCAAGGTTAGTAATAAAGATTGTAACTGAGAGTTATTGGATATACCTGGTCTCGCTTCAAGAGATTTATTAGGAGTACCCCCACTTCCTGAGTTTGCTAACCCAAACTGAGGATTTTCCACAGTTATAGTGTTGTTAGGGGGTGGTGTAGGTGATGTAGCCGGTAACCCCCTCGCACATTCTTGCAAAGCATGGCCCACATACTCCGCAATCATTTGCTTCACCTGATCTTGCTCTACTGTTTGATCATTATCATTGTTATTGTTGTTGGATATTTCTTGGGATTGTTCCCTTGAACCTCGTGGGGATCCTAAAGGTGATGGAGTTCTATCCCTTTGTTGGTTATTTTCGTTGGAGTTCGACATAGTTCAGAGGATATTGCTTGACAAGAAAACAAAGATTATCAGATTCCGGATAACGGAACCAATTTGTTTAACCAAAGAATTAGATCCTTTGACCAAAGCTATTTTTAAGAAGAATGTGGGTTTGTGATAACCAAGGTAAGACTGAGAATTGTAAGTAAAATGTGTAAATGGAAAACAATGAGATGCACAAAAAGTAAAGTGTATAACAATAGTAGTTTGAATGTCCCTTACAAGTTATGTTTCATTCCCTTATATAGAGAATTTCTTAATATAACATCTACCTTTTTCAATGATTGTACATTAATGGCTAATAATGGCATTAATGTAACGTTACAATGAGTAACCGTAACTGTTGCGTGAAGGTTGTGTAACGTGTGGATCATTTATTGAAGATCTCTGAATCTGCTCTTTGTTCCGCCCGGATACATTCTGACCGTGTCTCTTCATCTTCTCAATCAGGTTGAGACTCCCGTAGCTAATTACCCCGTGGGTATGTTTTGCCGTGTCTCTTTGCCTCGTACCTCTTCATAGAGTCCTTTCCAGCTGTCGCGTTTTCATTGCTCCACATAGACTGTTGAGTCATCAAGCATTATTACACGTATGAAGCTCTTTTTTACCAATACACACACTCACACACACATACACACACACACACACACACACACACACATATATATATATATCAATTAAGTATTAGATATTATTTATTTAAAAGCTATTTATAGAAATTGACTAAAACGTCCAGCTTCGGTTGGTATTCATTAAATTAATATTTTAAAAAATTTAAAATTGAAATACCGACCGATTTCGGTTGGAAATGTGGGGTCAAACGGTTAAAACTCCACTTAAATATACCGACCAAAGTCGGTTTTTTTAATGAGGCTGCTAGAAACGGGTTTCTCTTCCATTTTTCTCTTTTCTCTTTCTCTCATTCTTTCTCCACATCTGTTAACCCTTCCCAAATACCACCTAAATCAACTCATCACTCACTTCCAACCCAAAATCAACCCCCTCACTTCGTCTCTCCCCGTTCTCTGTTGGTCCCACCTCGTTTTGTTCCTTCACCTGTTTCTGCAAGGTTAGTAATAATGATTGTAACTCAGAGTTATTGGATATACCTGGTCTCGCTTCAAGAGATTTATTAGGAGTACCCCCACTTCCTGAGTTTGCTAACCCAAACTGAGGATTTTCCACAGTTATAGTGTTGTTAGGGGGTGGTGTAGGTGATGTAGCCGGTAACCCCCTCGCACATTCTTGCAAAGCATGGCCCACATACTCCGCAATCATTTGCTTCACCTGATCTTGCTCTACTGTTTGATCATTATCATTGTTATTGTTGTTGGATATTTCTTGGGATTGTTCCCTTGAACCTCGTGGGGATCCTAAAGGTGATGAGTTCTATCCCTTTGTTGGTTATTTTCGTTGGGGTTCGACATAGTTAAGAGGATATTGCTTGACAAGAAAACAAAGATTATCAGATTCCGGATAACGGAACCAATTTATTTAACCAAAGAATTAGATCCTTTGACCAAAGCTATTTTTAAGAAGAACGCGGGTTTGTGATAACCAAGGTAAGACTGAGAATTGTAAATAAAATGTGTAAATGGAAAACAATGAGATGCACGAAAAGTAAAGTGTATAACAATAGTAGTTTGAATGTCCCTTACAAGTTATGTTTCATTTTCTTATATAGGGAATTTCTTAATATAACGTCTATCTTTTTCAATGATTGTACATTAATGGCTAATTATGGCATTAATGTAACGTTACAATGAGTAACCGTAACTGTTGCGTGAAGGTTGTGTAACGTGTGGATCATTAATTAAAGATCTCTGAATCTGCCCTTTGTTCCGCCCGGATACATTCTGACCGTATCTCTTCATCTTCTCAATCAGGTTGAGACTCCCGTAGCTAATTACCCCGTGGGTATGATTTGCCGTGCCTCTTTGCCTCGTACCTCTTCATAGAGTCTTGTCCATCTATCGCGTTTTCATTGCTCCACATAGACTGCTGAGTCATCAAGCATTATTACACGTATGAAGCTCTTTTTTACCAATACACACACACACACACACACACACACACACACACACACACACACACACATATATATATATATATATATATATAATTAAGTATTAGATATTATTTATTTAAAAGCTATTTATAGAAATTGACTAAAACGTCCGGCTTCAGTCGGTATTCATTAAATTAATATTTTAAAAAATTTAAAATTGAAATACCGACCGATTTCGGTTGGAAATGTGGGGTCAAACGGTTAAAACTCCACTTAAATATACCGACCAAAGTCGGTCAGAAATTTTTTAATTAGGCTGCTAGAAACGGGTTTCTCTTCCATTTTTCTCTTTTCTCTTTCTCTCATTCTTTCTCCACATCTGCCAACCTTTCCCAAATCCCACCTAAATCAACTCATCACTCACTTCCAACCCAAAATCAACCCCCTCACTTCGTCTCTCCCCGTTCTCTGTTGGTCCCACCTCTGCCGCACCACCACTGCTCCTCCAGCACCACCTCCGCCCCACCACTGTTCCAAAATCATACTCCTATCCTCTGTTTGAAGGTTAGTTATTTGTTAATTTTAGTTATTTAAATTCTTTCAATTGTATAACTAGGGTTTTTTTTTTTTCAAAGTATAAACTAGGGTTTACAATATGGTATTTTGGGATTATTTCAATTGATTATAATTCTTTAGATTTAAGGTTTACTCTAATTGATTTTGCTTATGATGTCATGTAAGGTACTTGATTAATTAGCTAATTTTTATTAGGCATGCAATGTCACTTGAACCGTTTCGGATTGGACGGATGATTAGGTGTCCCTGTACGAAGTGCAAGTGTTTCAAATTTTTGGGTCTGAAGGATGTTACGACTCATCTTTATAGAAAGGGGTTTATGGATAATTATTTTGTGTGGACCAGTCATGGAGAGGTTGATGGCACTGATGGTGTATTTCATAACATAGTTGTTGGTGAAAGTAGTAGGTCGGTGGAGAATAGCATTTAACATCCTAGATACCATGAAATGGTTGTGGATGCTTTTGTGATGCACTTCAATTTTGAAACCCATGAACGTGTTGAACAGCCTCTTAACGAAGAGACAACATATTTTTATGAACATTTAGAGGCCGCTAGTCGTCCACTAAGGGAAGATAGTATGCACTCTCAGTTGTCTGTTACGGTTTGATTATAAAGTATCAAATCAGATACCAATATGTCTCAAGCGGGAATGGATTCTTTCATTGGCCTTATGAGTGAACTAGTTGACCCAACTTTCAACATACCTGGAGATTTCTATAGGGCTAAAAGATAGGTTTCTAAGTTAGGACTCTCGTCAATGAGAATCGATTGTTGTGAAGATGGTTGCATATTTTATTACAAGGGTGATGCATATTTAGAAAGTTGTAAATTTTGTGAAAAACCTTGTTTTAAGCGGGAAAAATGTTGTTGTGAAGTCGATGCATTATTTACCTCTTATTCCTAGATTAAAGAGGTTGTATGCATCGGTGAGTTCCGCTCCTCATATGAGATAACACTATGAAAATAGAAGGGCGCCCGGTGTTATGTGTCATCCTTCAGATGGGGAATCTTGGAAGCATTTGATAGGACATATCTGGATTATGCTAGTGAACCGAGGAGTGTTCGGTTGGATTTGTGTGCTGATGGTTTCACGCTATTTTCTGTTTCTGCAACACCATATTCATGTTGGCTGGTCTTTATTACGCCGTATAACTTCCCCCTAAAATGTGTATGACTAGTACATATATTATTTTAGATTGTGTTACTCCCGGTCTCCCCAATCCAAAGGGTTTGGTTGATGTATATTTGCAACCCCTGATTGATGAGCTTAAACAATTATGGTATGATGGAGTTGAGACATATCAACTAAGAAAAATTTCAACTTACGTGCTAACTTAATGTGGACCATTAATGATTTTCCTGCGTATGGAATGTTGTCTGGGTGGATGACTGCTGGAAAGTTAGCATGTCCTTACTGCATGAAAAATGGTAAAGCGTTCACTTTAAGACATGGACGAAAGCAGTCATGGTTTGATTGTAATCGTTAGTTCTTACAAGTGAATCATAAGTTCATAAGGATGAATAACACATTAAAAAAGAATACAGTTTAACATGATTTGACACCTCCAATTTTGTCCTGTGAGGAAATTTAGGAGAGGGTTCAGAACTTTACTAAAGTTACCGAGGCCCCACCTTCTAGATTTCCTAGATATGGTGTTACTCATAACTGGACAAAACAAAGCATATCTTGGGACTTTCCATATTGGAAGGATAATCTTCTCCAACACAATCTTGATCTCATGCATATTGAGAAGAACTATTTTGGCAATTTGTTCAACATAGTGATGGATGATAAGAATAAGACAAAAGATAACCCCGAAGGCTAGACTGGACTTACAAGAATATTGCAGGCGACTGAATTACATTTGCAGTCTACGAACAATGGTAAGGTGTTCAAGCCCAAGGCTAGCTACATATTCATTTTGGAACAAAGAAGACAAATTTTTGAGTGGGTTGAAAACCTAAAGATGCCCGAGGCTTATGCTTCGAACCTGGGAAAACGTGCCGATATGATTGAAGGAAAGCTGACTCATATGAAAAGTCATGACTGCCTTATCTTCAGGGAAACCTTAATCCCTATAGTAGTTTGTGGTTTGCCAGAAAATATCTGGAAAGCCATCAGAGAGATAAGTTTGTTCTTCAGAGACTTATGTTCTACCACATTAAGGGAAGAAAACCTATTTCAAAATGAATCGGAGCATTCCTATAATCAATAATAAGATGGAAAGGATTTCTCCATGTGGTTTCTTTGATGTGATGGAACGTCTTCCAATCCACCTTATACATGAGGCGCGACTTGGAGGGCCAGTTCAATGTAGATGGATGTATCCATTCGAGAGGTAATGATCAAACCTTGATTTATTCTTGTAATTTTCTTTAACGTTGTCATCTTATATGACAATGTGCATGAATATCGGCAAGTGTAAAGAATTTGTTAAACAGAGGAATAAGATTGAAGGAGTGATGTTTATCTTGCGAAGGAAACTGCCCATTTTTATTCTTACTACTTCGATAATCATGTGCCTGGGAGGACCGGCATAACAATGAAATTCTTGCAAACTTTTTGTTCAAATGTTGTAAGAGACTATCTGATTCCTTTAGCTCTGCTCGAAAGAAGAGCAAGAAGCCTTCATGGGTTCTACCGCATATATGGGAGGATCTGTTGAAGCCATGGACCACCGAGAAATTCGAGAAGAGGAGTGAACATGGAAAGAAGGCCCAAGCATCAGAGAAGGGTGGCTACTTGCACTGTGTGGGTGCAAGGAGCATGAGGACTGCGAGGAGACTACTGGTAATTCCTTAAAATATTTACATCGATTTTTATCGAACTATATTTAAATATTTTAATTTATTTAACATGTTTTATTATATTTGTAGGAAAAAACATATTGGAGGAAGATGACTCATGATGAGTTCTTCATAGAAACTCACATCCCGAAGAAGAAGGCACTGACAGATCCAAGTAGATGGGTCGAGGACCGGGCGGAGACTACATATGTAAGTTTCACAACTACTATAACTTGAAATTAATATTTATAATATTATATAGTTAATAATTTTCTATATTCTAAATAAAGGGTCTCTACAAGACTAATGTGGAGGAGTACACTATGAGCTTGCCACCGAATGAGCAAGGTGAGCGACCCATTTCAGACGAAGAAGCGCAGAAGATATGGCTGGATGTTGTCGGTGGTCCTAAAAAGGGGATAGCATACGGTCTTCCGGAGAGATCATTTCGGCGCTACATGGACAAGGTATAGGGACTTCCGCCCAAGGCGAGGCAATTGATAGGTCGACTCTCTCGTCTATGGAGAAGAAGATCGCAAAGCTGACAATAGAGCTTGAAGAGACAAAGGCTAGAGAACAAAAAAGAGATAAACAATTTGATACCCTTCAAGTTCAGCTAGAAAAGAGGGAACAAAAATTTAATATCCTTCAAGGTGAGCTAGCCAATCTTATTGCTAGTGGTGTTTTCCCGATTCCCCGATCTCGTGAGCCTTCCCCAGATGCTAATCCGTCAAACCATGCCGACGATGTAAGTTATAGTAGTGGAGATAAAGATGACGTACAAAACATTCATTGAATGGTGTTTGAACTTTTAACTTGTGAAACATTTTGTTGTTGGGTATGATGATTTGTTAATATAGTTTAGTGGAGATGGAGATGGAGAATGAGATGGTGATAATGGTTTGTTAATATAATTTTGATAGTTGTTATTACAACAACAACAACAAAAAACCTAGTATTTTCCCAACAGGTGGGGTATGGGGAAGGTAGTCTGTACGCAGACCTTACCCCTACCTGATGCAGGTAGAGAGGTTGTTTCCAATAGACCCTTGGCTCAGGAAGGGTAAAAAGAAGGGGAAAGCAAGAAATGAAGAAAGAAGGAAGAGAAAGGAAAAGGGAAAGATAAAGGATAAGTAGTACCAAATAATAGTAACATGGTAAGAAGAAGGGGAAAGCAAGAAAGGAAGAAAGAAGGAAGAGAAAGAATAAGGGAGAGATAAAGGATAAGTAGTACCAAATAATAGCAACAAGGAATACAATATCTGAGGCGAACATAATCACATAACACAATAGTAACAAGGATAAATTGTTATTCTTGTTGTTGTTGTTGTTGGTGGTGTTGTTGGTGTTGTTATTGGTTGAATGACAGCAATGTACTGCTGCCATTATAGGTGATTGGTTGTTGGTAGGTGGTGCAGCTATAAAACAAATATTTTCTTCCCAAAAATTACCAAGAAAACTGACTGACATGGGTCGAAAATGTTCATTTTAATTCCCAGAAAATCAAATTTACCAACCGACTTCGATCGGAATTTTTAGTTTTTAATTTTAAATTTTAATTATTTAAATAATACTGACCGATTTCAATCGGAATTGACAATTTTAAATAAAAATGAATAATTATATTTTTTAACAATAAAAAATGAATAGTTAAATTTCCGACCGAATTCAGTCGCCAATTTAAAAATAAATAAAAAATATTTTTAACAATACCGGCCGAATTCGGTCGGTAAAATTAATTTGTGTTAGACAACTCAGTCAAACTGTGTTGACAGTTACCGACCGATTTCGGTCAGACAATAGCGTTCGAATTCGGTCGCTCCCCCTTTATGACCATTATTTTATCGACTAATTGAAAACGGTCAAAAGTCGATCAGTTTTTGTTGGATTCTGACTAATTATTTCGGTTGATTTATTTTTCTTGACGCTTTTTGACAGTTGTTTTTGTAGTGTTTTTGCCATAGAGACTTGTACTAATGCAAATCCATGCCTTCGTACCACTCCTGCCTATTAGAAACCTGTGATAAAATTATGTCTGACCATAACCGACCAGATATAAAACATATGTTACATATAGTCCAGTAGAGTCCACAACTTACCCATTAAGTGAATTTGTGGCACTAGATAATAGGAGTACTAGTATTTGATAAGGATCCTAGCAAAGATCAATCTATCATTAATTCATTGCGAAAGTGGAGTGATTTCAGTGGTCTCTAGGAGAATAATTAGTTAAGGAGCCCATGATCACATTTAAATTTTTTTTACAGTATTTTTTATTTTTGACATCAAAATTACGTACGTTTTCCCTTAGGAGAATTGCAGGATAATGAAGCCACATTTTATTTATGGTGACAGACTGGAATTAACATTCAACTTTCTAATCATCTGTAAACATATGATAGGAGAATTGATAGAAAGTTCAACTAGGTCATCACATTTTTAAAGCAAAATGAACAACAAAAGTTTTTTTTCCCCCTTAGAGCAAGATAGTGACATATGCAGTTAGGACATGACAAATGCTTGGCACACTTTAATATGCATTGTCCAATTAGTGGCCGGAATTACTTGATGAGGATGCAACTAAGGACAATAAACTATTTTTCCTAGTTTCCAAGACAATAAGTTATTATACTGGTACAATTCTTTTCCACATTCCAATGACACAACAAGAAAGAAAAATAACAACGATATAAAATGGAAAAGTTAGGTTTTGTATGATAATGATAGCCTATCGGAACTGTGAAAGGTCACCAAGTTCATTAGACATTCTTGACTTTTGTTAATTTTCCTGATGACTGAAGTTATCTTAGTGCATATTGTAGGTAAGCCATATTTGAATAATCTTTGAAATTAGCCACCTTACTTTTTATCGTCTCTTTTGCTTTTAAGCTCACGAACATTCTTAACTACTTCAAGTTATTACTGTAATAAAAAGTGTCTGTCCTTGAAATGTTTGTAAAATGGAAGCGCCACCTTCACCCTCATGGGCCAAACAGATAAAGCAGATTGGAGGAATTTCGATACACAAATCTTAAAGTAATTGAAAAGAAAAGTCAATCGAAGTGGATGACCATCAACTTGCGCAAAATAAAAATCTGCGTCAAATTATAGGATGTTTAACGTTTGAACTTAAACTCGGGAGGAATTGCAGTATGGTAATTGCAACTTAACACAATATCACTTAGGTGTAAGGTTTTAATCCCTAAAGATGTTTTCTCTCGATCAAGCACCTTTTTTTTTCCAATCACAAAAAATAAAAAAGTCTTAAACACAAATGTAGGTTCAACTGACACTTCAAAATTCATTAATCTTCTAATAACGAATTAAGAAGGGAGGGGGGGGGGGGGAGGGTTTACTTA